>JASVEL010009285.1:0-76886 GCA_032618575.1 Nicotiana noctiflora | reverse complement strand
TACAAATATGTGACGACCCAAAGGGTCATCACTTATTTAATTAATCAATTCGAGCTTCTGAGACCTTGAAAACCTCATTCCATGTTGCCTCGATTTACGTGCACAATCCGAGCATGTAGCCGGAAAGATTTTGTGATAGAAAATATGAATTCTATGAGAAATTTAGATAAAAATAATATTAATATTGATATGGTTGACTTCGGTCAACATTTTTGGTAAACGGATCCGGACTCGAGATTGGATGGTCCCGAGAGGTCCGTAGGAAAATATGGGACTTGGACATGCGTCCGGAGTCGAATTCTGAGGCCTAGAGCCCAAGTTATGAATTTCTCTATGAAATTATTTTTGATATAATTGTTAAAGGAAATGAATTAATTGACCTTGGTATCGGGCTCGTATTTTGGTTCCGACGCCCGGTACAAGTCTTAAATATTATATATGTGATTTCTGTAAAGTTTGGTGACATTCGGATGTCGTTTGAGATGTTTTGGACCTTGAGTCCCAAGTTTGAAAGTTTTGAAAACCAAAGGTATGAAAATCATGAATTTGAGGCTTGATTTGATGAAAACGAGGTGATATTGGCGATGTGATCGCACGAACAAGTTCATAAGGTGTTTTTGAGGTTATGTACATGTTTGGTTTGGAGCCCGGGGGGCTCGGGTAAAGATTTGATAGGCCGTTGGATGAAATTATGAATTTTTGAACTGCTGATTTTTCACCCAGCTGTTGGCTTCGCAATTGCGAAGGGGACAGTGTAAGGCAAGGCTCGCGAATGCGAACCTTTATCGCAAATGCGAAGCCCCCTTTGACCCAGCCTTGTTCGCAAATGCGAACAATTGTTCGCATTTGCGAAGGTCCCCGGTGCCTGCCTATGTTCGCAAATGCGAACAAAAGTTCGCAAATGCGAACATTCCCCATACTGCCTTGGTTCGCAAATGCGAACCATTGTTCGCAAATGCGAACACTGCCTTATACAGCCTATGTTCGCAAATGCGAACATTAGTTCGCAAATGCGAACACTCCCTTGTCTGCCAGTGTTCGCAAATGCGAACTTCCTAGCCTTAGCTTATTTTTCAAACTCCAGAAATTGGTCGGAAATGCGAACACAGAGACCTGTTCGCAAATGCGAACACAGAGACCTGTAAAACACGATTTTAAGTTCATTTCTTCACTTTTTACAAAACAAAAACACCCATTTGCGATTCTTCACGGATTCTTTCTTTATCAAAACAATTGTAAGTCACTTTTTACTTAATTCTTTCAATTCCTAACATCATTAAACATGTTTTTCATTAGAAATCAAAGGTTTTCATGGTGGAATTTCTTGTTTTTGTTAGAAAATAGGGTTTTTCATAAATTGGGGAATTGGACCTCGAATTGAGGTCCGATTTTGAAACAAATCATATACATGAACTCGTGGGGGATGGGTAACCGGATTTTGGTCCTAACCCCGAGTTCCGACCATGTGGGCCCGGGGTTGAAATTCACTATTCCGGGCAGAATGTTGTAAAAGTTGTATTTGGTCTTAAGAATTAGTTTGTTGAGTAGTATTGATGATATTAAATCAATTGTGTATAGATACAATTGGATTGGAGCCAAAGTTGAAAGAAAAAGACATTTCCACGGATTGAATTGTTCATAAACATTCGAGGTAAGTGTTTGTTCTATCCTAGCTTGAGGGAATAGGATTATGAGCTATGTGTTATGTGATCGAGTGCGGTGTATGGGTTGTGGTGACGAGCATCCATACACCGGCGTCTAGTATGACCGTGAGTCGTTGAAAATGCTTATTTTGAGATATATTTACAGATGAATTGTTGAACCTTTGTCAGGTTGTGGAATTGTTATTGTTTTCCCTTGTCGGGACTTGTTGTGAAGATAATTATTGATTGCCCTTGTTGGGACGGTTTATGAATTACTGTTTCTTTCTTTGCCCTTAACTGTGATTGTTATTTGGGTGAGGAAGAGTGATAATGCACGAAGGGTGATGCCGTACCTTGATTTATTATTTATGCACGAAGGTTAATGCCGTGCCATGTTTTATCGATTATGCACGAAGGTTAATGCCGTGCCATGTTTTATTGATTATGCACGAAGGATCATGCCGTGCCTTGTTATTGAATCATGTACGAAGGATCATGCCGTACACTATATTTGCTTATTGGTGAGGATGAGAGTAAAAGTACGAAGGGTGATGCCGTACACTTTATTTGCTTATTGGTGAGGATGAGAGTAAAAGTACGAAGGGTGATGCCGTACACTTTATTTGCTTATTTGGTGAGGATGAGAGTAAAAGCACGAAGGGTGATGCCGTGCAACTACTTGCTATTCCTTGACTTGATATTACTTGTGTTTCCATTATCCTTTGTTTTTCCTTGTGAACTTATTAATTGTTGTTAATTGTTGAATTCTTGAGATATTCCTTATTGTGTTATTACTTGGTTATTTCTTGTTATTCTATGGTATACATATTGTGAGCACGTGATTTTTGCCTTACTTGAGAAGTACTCCCAGAAAATTCAAAAATAAAAATAGTTTCGCGTTGGGCATGATTTTTGTGATTTTGTGTTATTTTATCTTTTTGTGTGCACGTTTATTTATTTAAATTAAAAATACAAAAATATATGCTATGTTTTGCATTTTTAGTGTTTGATATCGAAGTCATGTGATTTACATTTTTGGGTGATATGTAATTATGTACGTTAATTGTAGTAAAAAACAGCGGTGTTATAGGTTGGTATATATACATATGTGTGTATATATATATATATATATGTATATATACATATATATATATATATATATATATACACATACGCATATAGTACATCATGTGGATCTGATCTGGGCCGAAACTTAGCCTAAAAACCAGGCCCAGACGAATTTCCTCTAATCCAGCCCAAATACCCGTCCAAGCTTCAGCCTGGGTATCGCTTGATCTGGACCGTTGGATTTTATTATCCAACGGCCCAGATTAATCCTTTAATTCCAATATACACTCAGACTAGGACTTAACCAAACGACGTCGTTTGGTTTAAGTGAGGGGATCCTGATCGTTGATCGTAAATGATCCAACGATCAGGATTCAATCTCATATCTCGTATATAAGGCTCATTCCATACCCCGCCCCCCCAAGCCAGACCCCCCCCTCTCCCTTCATCTCCCTAGGAGCTCCCAAAGACCCAGCGTAACGCCGCCGTACTCCGCCGGCCGGAAATCGTCTCCGCCGGCGGAAGTAGGCCAATCACCCCCATCTTAACACCAAATGCTCCCATCGCCTCCCCCATCACGAATCTGGCCTCCGCTAACCTCGAATCACTCCGGAGCTCCTCGAATCTTCATTTGAAGATTCGAGTCAAACTCGAACCAATGCCAAATCACCCCAAACTCACCCCAAACCCTCGCATGGCCTCCCTCGTACCCCCGCCGGCTTTCGTTTGCCTCGAATCTACCAGAAACGCAAAAGCCCCAAATCCGAGCCCAAGAACCCTAGTTTTTGAAGGAATCCAATTCGAGCCGGGTTAGCCATAATTGAAGTCCAAGGGACTTTAATCTAGGTGTTCTCAATCGAGAACATCTTGATTAAAGCCCGTTTGGCTTCGATAATTCCAAGTCTTAGTTCGAAGCTTGGGTCGGCAGTTTTCTTACAAGGTATTCATTCCTTCTTTGGTCGATTTAATTCGATTTTGTGAATATGTGTGTTTGTTTTATTCATTGTTTCAGTTCTCATCTATCATGCTTTTAATTTCTCATAACAGTCGATCTGTTCTCCTCCTTTGAGGCCTTTTATTTGGCCAATTCCCTCTGTTTTTAGTAGTTAAAATAAATCATAGGTTCAATGTGATTAAAGTCGTCAAGGAATTAGTTCGTAGTATTGATCCCTGAATCTGCCTGTATGCAATTCATTAGTGTAGGGGCTGGTTACTGTTTGATTCAGATTAAAGGGAGTTAGTTGGTTGTAGTTAACAGGTTAATTTTTAAATCACACACCCATACAAGGGCTAGTGGAACCTGCACAGCAGGGCATCCCACTGAGGTTCCTGCCACCAGCATTGTTTAATGCTTGAGTCCATACTTTGGACAGTAGATAGTGGGGTTCAGGGAATAGGGATGGGCAGAGGGGAGTTCCTGAGTTTTCTGATTTTTAGGAGTCCTTTTAGCTATAAGTATAAGGGGGCTAACAGCATAGAGGAGGAGATACCTGAGAGTAACTAGAGCACCTGAAGAAAAATAGATACAAGGATACATATAGAAGCAGAGAGAAAAGAATAGTAAACCTGGAGAGAAAATAGGCAACAGGGATTCATTTCGATACACATATAGAAAGATACAGAGAGAGGGGCTACTGTTTCATTGGATTTGGGGCCACTGTTTCGTGTGTTTTGATTCAGTGGCTGAGTTATTAGTCTTTCGTGTGTTGTGGTTGTGTTTTGCTGTTGGTGGCAGTGCTCATTTGGTGCTGTTGGTCATTAGTGTTGCTGCTCTTGGTCGTTTGTGTTGCTGTGCACAGTGTTGTTGGTTCAGTGCTGGTTCTTCTATTGTTTGTGTGTTGCTGTGCTATTGTGGCTAACTGCCACTGGTTGTGGTCGTGTGTGTTGACATTGCTGGCCTGGTCGTTTGTTGCTGCTGTTAGGCATTTGTTGTTATTGTTGTGTCTTTGTTGCTGCTGGTACATCTCAGTTGGGTATGCTGCTGCTGTGTTGACCTTACCTGAGTGTTGTGGTAGCTCTTGAGTTGCTTTTGGTCTATTTTGTTGCCACTGGTTGTTGTTGGGGCCATTCGATTGCTGCCACTGGTTATTGTTGCTGCCATTGGTTATTGATCTATTGTTTTAGCTGGTCTAGTGTTGTTACTGTGGTGGTCATTTGTTGCTGGTCCAGTGTTTGTGGCTATTTGGTTGGTTATCATTGTTGTTGTGGTGTTTGTGTGGTTGTTGGTTCACTGTGTTTATTACTGGTCTACTGTTGTGCTCCTGTTACTGTTGCTGCATTACCATTGCTCACTCGTCCTTGTTCTTCCGCATTCCAGGTACACACCTCTGTTATTGTAGTTCCTTGGTTCGAAAAGGATGAAGTTTGAAGCTTATGCATAAAGTTTATTGAAACATGTAGTCGTCTAAAGTTCTTATGTTTAATTACATTCTGTTATTCTCCAATTAAGCTTGTATTGCTAGTCTTGGTTATGAAAAGTGTAGCTAGGCCAAAGATACACTGTCGTTAGATAAGCACGTAAACCTGAATTAGTCTGTTGTATCTCTATTCAATCTTCTCTGCTCGTGTGTGTAATCTCCAAATCTGTTAACGTTAGACCTTATGCTAAAAGCAAGATTAGCTAGGGAGTTGTTACTCAACGGAATGACGTAATTAGATTAAAAAGAGTCGGGGGCGCATTTCATGTGACCCGACCCCAATTTTGGGAAAGAGTAAACAAAGCGTGTCAGGAACCACAGGCGCATTTCATGTGGTGTGGTTCGCAGCAAGTTTTTTAATAATTTGGAATCAACTCTTAAGTAAAATACAGTGGGATGTAGTTCGCTTTAGATTTGAATCAAAGGTGCGCCTCACCCAATAGTTACACTAATCGCACAGCCTTCATAAATGTACCTATAAAATACTTAGATGTTGAGATGCGTCGTTTCTTAACAAATGTCACGCCCTTCACAACAGTGTAAATAAGTAGTCGATCCGGGCGCATATTTTAGTTCTATCTTCTTAAATACGGGTGTGCATTTCATGCGACTCGAATCCAAACCCCGAAATGTTGAATAAGAATATGTCGAGGATCCGGGTGCATTTCATGTGACGTGATTCGAAAGCATATTTTAAGCAACTTTCTCTTTCGTAAATCAAAACCAATAATAAAAGCGGTAAAGGGATATTAACTTGCACTAAGTACATAATTGTAAAAAGCGGATAGATAAGCCAAACACGACAGTTGAGCGACCGTGCTAGAACCACGGAATTCGGGAATGCCTAATACCTTCTCCCGGGTTAATAGAATTCCTTATCCGGATTTCTGGTTCGCGGACCGTTAAATAGAGTCATTCTTTTCCTCGATTCGGGATTTAACCGGTGACTTGGGACACCATCAATCTCCCAAGTGGCGACTCTGAAATAATTAAAATAAATCCCATCTCGATTGTCCTTTAATTGGAAAAACTCTTTGCACCCTTGCGGGTGCGTAAAAAGAGGTGTGACAGGCTCTGGCGACTCTGCTGGGGACATCTTTAGAATTCGAGCTCGGAATAACTGTTGTAGTTGGCATATTTTATTATTATCTGATTCTTTCACATGTTGGCATCAATGTGCAAAATGTTGCTTTTACTGCTTTGATATTTTGTGAACTGTACATATAAATTGTGTCGGAACCAATCTCCTCTCTGAGTCTTCTAAATCATGAAGAAGGGTGCACTTCGTGTGACTTCTTTTCTGTATAGTGTCTAATTCCCATTTTTAGAACGAGGTTTGGATAAGTTGCAAAACCGGTGAAGCTTCTGTATTCCCGGGTTGCTGCCTCCTCCTCGGCTCGAGCTGTCCGCTCGGGTAAGCCAAGTCTAGAACAGATAAACCCAGGTTTTTAAACCTAGAATAACAAAGCTTCATGCCGGATCCCTAGTAGGAAACGTTTATTTGCATCATGTCGCATTTGGCTTAGGGGACTCAACACAGGGGTTGGGTCCGTCTAGGACAGGTGACCTGAAATGAACAGACTATCCTGCTGCATCCTGTTTGTCTTGCGCATTTATCCGTTATAGACTTGCATGCTGACCGGCTTTTAGAGATTAAAAAAAAAAAAAAAAAAAAAAAAGAAAAAAAATGTGTTTTGTTCTTAAGATAGAAATAGCTTATTTGTTTTCCTTTAGTAAAATGAATAAATAAATGATGTCGTTTGTTTCGTCAAAACCGAACTACGTGGGTTTGATTCTCATTGGATGTGAGATACGTAGGCAACCTCCATCAGGTCCAACTTCACCTTTTGAAAAATGGCCGAAAAATCAAAACTAACTTTTGTACTAAATAAGTCGGTGACGCTGTTTTTAAAAATAGCCGAATGTTCCCGAAAGGGACGCCGGAAGGCTAATTTCGTATAAACGGCCACCTTTGGGTCAATTTTGATTTCGATCAATTTACCCCACGGCCTTAAAAGCCTTCGTCCCCGAGACGTTGAAAGGCCGTGATTGAAAACTGATTTTTTTTTTATTTAGCAAAACAAAGTTGTTTTCTTATTTAAATCACCTTAATAAATGTGCAGGATGAGCACGAATCAGAATAAATCATTTTCAATCTTTAGTGAGGTCCCTCAGCAGCTCCGTATGTGGTGGAACGATTTGGAAGACAGTAGCAAAAAGGTCGTAGGGAGAGTTTTGGGAGGTTTGGTTGATCTGTTGAATATCGAGCCAAGGGAGGACATCATCAAGGCACTGGTATCTTTCTGGGATCCGACCCGCAATGTGTTCCGTTTTGTTGACTTTGAATTGACGCCCACATTAGAGGAAATTGCGGGCTATGCAGGACTTAATGGGAAATTAAGAGGACAATACCTGCTCTCACCAAGACCGGTATCTCCACATGGGTTTCTGGATCTGCTGAGCATTAGTCGGAAGGTGAAAAATGATGATCTGCCGAAAGGGTGTTGCGACCTCCAATTCTTATATCAACGGTACGGCACTCCTCGGGGTTTTGAAGAGTCAAACCTTGGACTGACTCACGCAGGGAATAGAACCAAGTGGGAGGCCAGACGAATTCTAGCATTCATAACGACATTCTTGGGGATTGTGATTTGTCCGCGCGAAGATAAGAAAATAGAGATAAGTCTGGTAGGAATAGCCGATGTTGCAATCAAAAAGGCTACCAGCACTGTGGTCCCTTTGGTTTTGTCCGAAATCTATCGAGCCTTGACTGTATGCCGAGAAGGGGGCAATTTCTTCCAAGGTTGCAATCTGTTACTTCAATTATGGATGCAAGAACACCTCCATCACCGAACACAATACATGAACCATGGGTTGACCGGAAAAACTGTATCAGGGGTTTCGAAGAACGGATGATGGGTGCTGTATTCCCTGAAGGCGTCGAGGCATGGCTTGCACGACTGAGCTCAATAGAAGCCGATCAGATTGAATGGGCATTCGGGTGGTTACCCGATACTGAAGTAATATATATGGCAGCCGAGGAGTGTTATATCCTTCTGATGGGGATCCGCGGTGTCCAACCATATGTCCCTCACCGTGTATTACGTCAACTAGGAAGGTTTCGGGTTATTCCTACCGATCAAGACCTAAGGAAGTACGCCATTGAGTTGAGCCCGGAAGTTGTCTTCCCCGAAGAGAAGGTTAGAAGGCCGTGGCACGAATGTCGGTTCCTTGAGCCTAAAACCATGGTCCGGGAACTATCTAAGGGAGAGGTGGACCCAAAGTACAACGTGTGGTTCGGGAAAAGATTTCAGATTCGTCGGAAATGTTCTAAAAGAGCCCATGTCCAACAATTCACGGAAGATTCACGGGAACAATGGGATTGGTTAGCAAAGGAGGAGGGGTACAGGACGAAGATTGGTAGGATAGAACAGCAGGTCCGGGACCTTCAGTTCGAGAAGAACATGCAAGCTGCCACCGATGAAGGAGACAAAAAGAAGTTGGCACAAGAAAATGACTTCTTGAGAGCTCAAATCCAGCAAATAAAAAGGGATGCTGACAAACAGTTGAGGAGTCGGGCGGATGAAAAATTGATAAGGAGTTTGAGAAGCCAAGTCACCGACATCCAAAGAGAATTGGATGAGTCGAAAGCCCAAACAACAAGGATCCGTGCTAGCTGGAAAAAGGAGGCACATCAACATGCACTTCAACTACAACGGACGGAAGAAGATTACACTGAGATCATCACTAGCTTGAGGGAAGCAAATGTTGTCCTCAGGGAGCGGGTTTTCAAGCAAGCCCAAGATGCCAGAGCAGACCTCGCCCGTTGCCACAATTTGATGGCCCGACTGCAAGGGCAAGTGGATAGGCTCCTAGATCAAGTCACCAACAATGCTCGAAGATTGGGGGCGAAAAGCCAGCAGATAGAGCGGCTACTCGGAGAAAGGAACATGGTCAGGGACAGGATTGGAGAAATCGGGCACTACGTTACCATGAAGTGCCTAGCTTGTGAAAGAGTGCCCCGCGCCGACCTTTTCGCTTCAGTTATGGGTTATGTTCATCGGATCATGGAAGAGTTGAGGGAACTACACAAGGACCTCACACCAAGGCCCGCGGCAAGGCCGAACGATGCCTCGCGGGCCCCCAGGAATCTTAGAGCATTAGATTAAAATGTATTTTGAGATTTTGGGTCAAGCTAGGGGGTAGTTTTATTTTTACTTTCTCGAGTCAAGCACTTCTTTTGTTGATTGTTGTAAGTCATGTTTTGTAACTTTAAGTTTTCATTTGATATAAAAGTTACTGAATTTTGCCACAATCTTGTTGCCAGAACTACGCTCGGTCTGATTCACGCGGGGTCGTGATACGTAGGCAATCCACATAAGATTCGACCATCACTAAAAAAAGAAAGGAATCCATAGGTTAAATAACAATAAAGGCTTGCAAAGATAGTCGAAAAAGAAAAAAAAAGAAGAAAAAGAAAGAAAAGAAAAAGGGCCGGAATGACGCATGTTAAAGAGTACACGTAGAAAGGGTTATTTGGTTAGGTGCATTGCATCCAACGTGCTATAACATATCCGTCAAACTCGGTGAACTAACAAGTTTGTTGCGTATTCCAGAAAGTTTAGCAGTTGGTTTGACAGAATATACTGGCCAGCCATCACTACCGTACTAGATCCAAAGGACCAGTTACAGTAAGCATGTCGAGTTCCGGCAAGAGTCTCGAGGAAGAAAAATCCGAGCTACAAATCATGAAAGAAGAGGTAGACCGGTTAAAACAACAGATAACAGAGATGCACCCGGCCTGGGCCAGGGAACAGTCTTCACCAAACCGCCCTACTCTCGCCTCAGCTCCGGAACATCCGCCCATCGATCCTTCAACAAGCGCCCCGAGCTATCCATACTTTCAGGGGGAAAATCCATATGCCACCCACATTCCACCAGCCAAACCAAATCCTCCTCCAGTCACCCCTGTTTTTGTAGCACCTTCACCTGCTCCTCTGCAAAGGCCGGCCAGCGAGCCATATGTTCAGATCCATGACAACTCTTACTATCCTCCAGAGCCTACTTTCAGGGCTCCCGAACCACAATCACATACACCTCATTGGGATAATCCGGCAGAACCGGAAAAACACTTCCAAAGTTCGGAACACGAGGAAGTTGCCAGAAAAGTTAAAAGCCTGGAGCAGTCCTTCAGGAACATGCACGGTTTAGGCAACCAGGTCAGCGTCGCCTATAAGGATCTGTGTCCATTTCCGGACGTCCAGTTGCCGGCAGGATTTAAAATGCCCAAATTCGACCTATACGAGGGGCATGGTGACCCAGTGGCCCACCTGCGGGGGTTTTGCAGTAAAATGAGAGGGGCCGGAGGACGGGACGAGCTTCTGATAGCTTATTTCGGCCAGAGTCTGGGAGGATCTGCGCTGGAGTGGTATACTAGACAGGATCCCAGTAGATGGTTTACGTGGGATGATTTGGCTCAAGCTTTTATCGGCCGGTTCCAATACAATCTTGAAATAATCCCCGACCGCCTATCATTGCTAAAATTAGAGAAGAAGCTCGCTGAAAGCTTCAGGGAATTTGGTTTCCGTTGGAGGGAACAGGCAGCCAGGGTAGATCCGCCGATGAGAGAGAGCGAGATGGTGGACTACTTCTTGCAGACATTAGAGCCCACCTACTTCGGACATCTGGTAACGTCCGTAGGTAAATCATTCACCGAGGTGATAAAAATGGGGGTATGATCGAGGAAGGTTTGAAGGCCAACAAGATCATGAGTTACTCAACACTGAAAGCCACCACTCAGGCTATCCAAAGTGGTACTGGAGGAGTATTGGGGAAAAAGAGGAGAGAGGAAGTTGCGGCCGTCGAGTCCGGGGCATGGTTCGGAAATAGAGGCCCCGCACCCCAATATAGCCCACCCCAACCTCACCACCAAAATTACTCCCACAACCCATATAACCACCCGCAACATTACTATCCCGCACTTGATCCCCATTTTACTGTCCACCACGCACAGTCCTATTCTGCACCTCCCGTCCATGCACCGTGGCGTGCACCAAACCCGCAAAACAATCACCCACCCCCAAGAGCTTACAGGAACCCCTCGGGCGCGAGTTTCCGTCCGAACCAAGCATTCAGGGGCGACAGGGCGCCGAGGCCAAAGACTTTCACTCCCTTAGGAGAGTCTTACACCAGTCTGTTCCACCGGTTGAAGCAAGTAGGGTTGCTAAATCCGGTTGAAGCTAAGCTGCCAAACCCTCTTCCGAAGAACCTGGACCATTCAGTAAATTGTGCCTACTGCTCGGGATGTCCGGGACATGATACAGAAAAGTGTTGGAGGTTGAAGACGGCCATCCAGGAGCTCATTGACACCCACAGGATCGAGGTCCAGACTCCAACAGAGCCCAACATCAACCAAAACCCGCTTCCAACTCATTATGAGACCAATATGATCGAGTTGGTACGGGCGGAGGAAGGAAAGGAGAAAGCCTCTCAGACCGTAATGATGATTAAGTCTAGCGGGCCAGGAACGAGAAAAGGGCCAAGCTTTGATGAATCGCCCAGTTGCAAGAAGGACATACCAGGAGAGTCGGAAGCAGGAAAGGAAAATGTGAACGAAGGGCCGAGGGAAGCAAAGATAGTTGTACCAGGGGCAGCAATCAAGCCCATCTTGACAGTAGCAGGCGTTCGAATGGATCCTTTCATCATCAAGCCAGCAATACAGTTGCCAGTAACTGATAGCCGGGCTGTTCCATGGAATTATGCTCGGATTACAACGACCTACAGAGGAAAGGAGGTGAAAGAGGAAGTTTGTGAAGCCCGAGGGTTGACCCGCTCGGGGAGATGTTTTGCCCCTGCGGAATTGAGGAAGACCACTCCGGCAGTATTGAAAAAGCCGGTCACTGATGAAGAGGCGGAAGAATTCTTGAAAAAGATGAAGCTGCATGACTACTCTGTTTTAGAGCAGTTGAAGAAAACTCCGGCGCAAATATCATTGCTATCCTTGCTGATACATTCTGAAGAACATCGGCAAGCATTGATGAAAGTCCTGAATGAGGCACATGTACCGGATAAAATCTCGGTGAGCCATTTGGAGAAGATCACCAATAGGATCTTCGAAGCAAATCGGATCACCTTCACCGATGACGAGTTGCCTGAGGAAGGCACTGAGCACAACAAGGCTTTATATCTTACGGTGAAGTGTGAAGAGGCGGTGGTTACCAAAGTCTTGGTCGATAATGGGTCCAGTGCTAACATTTGTCCTCTCTCTACACTTGGGCAAATTGAAGGTAGACATCGGCAGGGTACGCAAGAACAACGTATGTGTTCGAGGGTTCGACGGAGGAGGCAAAGCGTCGGTTGGTGACATAGTGCTAGTCTTGACAATTGGGCCAGTGGAGTTCACCATGGAATTCCAGGTGCTGGACATGGTGGTGTCATATAACCTCCTAATAGGGCGACCATGGATTCATGCCGCAAGAGCAGTTCCATCCAGCTTACACCAGCTCGTCAAGTTTGAATGGGACCAGCAGGAGATCGTCGTCCATGGAGAGAACGATCCACAATCGGGCACCATCATTCCCTTTGTTGAAACAGAAGAAGATGTTGGGCCGTGGGTGTATCAGGTCTGCGATGTGGTGTCCGCCCACCGAGTTCCGGAAGGGGAATGTATTCCCGGCGACAGAACAATTACCGCGGATGTCATGGTGGCGCATGAAATGTTGCGACATGGTTTCGTACCCGGTAAAGGTCTAGGTGCATCTCTGCAAGGAATCATACAACCGGTATCGGTGGTCGAGAACTTGGGAACCTTCGGCTTGGGATTCCAGCCAACCTCGGAGGACATCCGGCGAGCAAAGAAGAGTAAGCAGAAGACATGGGTGCTCTCAAAACCTGTTCCACGCCTTTCCCAATCTTTTATCAGGTCCGGAGCAAGAGGACATCCAGCGACAAAGATTCCCGGTCCTACGATCAGGCCAGATGAAGAGTTCTTCAGGAAGTTCGAGGACCTATTCACGGATGTATGTATGCTCGAGGACGGTGAAGGATCTAGTCACGCCGAGATACAATTTGTGGGACCAAAGGCAAAACTGAATAACTGGAAGGCTACTCCTCTCCCTGTCCGGAAGGAGTCTTGGTAGTTTGTCTTGGATTGTTTTTCTTTCGAAATTTTGTATTGGGGGCGTGTCCCCGGAGTAAAATCCCTTTGTTTTAGTTCATTTTTGATTTAAGTTTGCAGTTTGTTTTCCCTTTGTACAATTCCCATTAATGAAATGTGGTTCCTTCGCGTCTAATTTTTTTTATCTTTTTCCTTCTTTTTACTTTTCTGAACAGCCTTCTTGCAACTGATCTTAATGATATGGCGTGCTTAAAGATTAATCAACCCAGTCCAGAAAGTCAATCGGGTTTGGAAATAATAACGCATGAAATAAGAAGTGACGAGAGTGAGTCAGGAGTACGGCGATGATGAAGCCGTAGAAGAAATCGGTGAAGAATTAAGTCACTTCGAAGAAAAACCCAAACCGAATTTAAATGATACTGAGGCCGTTAATCTAGGGAATGCTGATGACGTCAAAGAAACCCGGATAAGTGTCCATATTGAACCCAATCCGAGAGAAGAATTGATCAAAACACTCATGGAGTTTAAAGATATTTTCGCATGGTCGTACGACGACATGCCAGGACTCAGGCACTGATCTAGTGGTTCATAGATTACCCACCGATCCGGCATATCCTCCCGTCAAGCAAAAGCTGCGGAAATTCAAGACGGAGATGAGTGTGAAGATTAAGGAGGAGGTAACCAAGCAGTTGCAGGCGAAAGTCATTCGTGTCACTCGATACCCTGAATGGTTGGCTAACGTAGTACCGGTGCCAAAGAAAGACGGAAAGATCAGGGGTATGCGTGGACTATCGCAATCTCAACAAGGCAAGTCCTAAGGATAATTTCCCACTTCCCAATATCCATATCCTGATTGATAATTGCGCCGGACGCGAAATTGGATCCTTTGTGGATTGTTATGCGGGATATCATCAGATTTTGATGGATGAAGAGGACGCAGAAAAGACGGCTTTTATCACACCGTGGGGGACTTATTGCTACCGAGTGATGCCGTTTGGTTTGAAGAATGCGGGAGCAACATATATGAGGGCGATGACTACGGTATTCCATGACATGATACACAAGGAAATTGAGGTGTACGTGGATGATGTGATCATAAAATCTAGGCGTCAGGAAGACCATGTTGCTGACCTCAGGAAGTTCTTTCAAAGACTCCGAAGGTACGACATCAAGCTTAATCCGGCCAAATGTGCATTCGGAGTTCCATCAGGAAAGTTGCTAGGATTCATCGTCAGCCGACGGGGCATTGAGTTGGACCCATCCAAAATCAAGTCCATTCAGGAGTTAGCCCCGCCGAAGAATAAAACAGAGGTAATGAGTCTGTTGGGAAGGTTGAATTACATCAGTAGGTTTATTGCCCAGCTTACGGCAACCTGTGAACCCATATTCCGCCTATTGAAGAAAGACGCTGCGATAGAATGGACGGCAGAATGTCAAGAAGCGTTTGACCGGATCAAAGGGTATCCGTCAAATCCACCCGTACTAGTTCCGCCTGAGCCAGGTAGACCCCTGATTCTTTATCTGACGGTCTTGGAGAATTCGTTTGGCTGCGTACTGGGGCAGCATGATCTTACCGGCAGGAAGGAACGGGCCATTTACTACCTCAGTAAGAAGTTCACGGTCCACGAGGTCAAGTACACTCATCTAGAAAAGACATGTTGCGCCCTGACTTGGGTAGCCCAAAAGCTGAAACACTACTTGTCTTCTTACACCACTTACCTCATTTCGCGTCCGGATCCGTTGAAGTATATTTTCCAGAAACCTATGCCTACGGGGAGGTTAGCAAAATGGCAAATATTACTTACGGAGTTCGACATCATATACGTGACAAGGACGGCTATGAAAGCTCAAGCCCTGGCCGATCACTTAGCTGAAAATCCCGTTGATGACGAATACGAACCTTTGAGGACGTATTTTCCAGATGAGGAAGTATTGCAGATTGAGGGGTTAGAACCAACCAAGGATCCGGGATGGAAGCTCTTCTTCGATGGAGCGGCAAACGCAAAAGGAGTCGGAGTAGGGGTCGTGCTCATATCTGAAACAGGACATCATTATCCTGTTACTGCTCAACTGCGTTTTCACTGTACCAATAATATGGCCGAGTACGAGGCATGTATCTTGGGGTTGCGATTAGCGGTGGACATGGATGTACGGGACGTCTTGGTCTTGGGGGACTCGGACCTTCTAGTACATCAGATTCAGGGAGAATGGGAAACCAGAGATTTAAAGCTTATCCCATATCGTCAGTGTTTGCATGATTTGACCAAACGCTTTCGATCGGTAGAATTCAGGCACATCCCGAGGATGCATAATGAGGTTGCCGACGCGTTGGCTACCTTAGCGTCAATGCTACATCACCCGGACAAGGTTCGTGTCGATCCGTTACATATCCATGTCCGGGATCAACATGCTTATTGTAATGTGATAGAGGAAGAGGTGGACGGTGAGCCGTGGTTTCATGATGTCAAGGAATACCTCAGGTTAGGAGTATACCCGGAGCAAGCAACCGGAGATCAAAAGCGAGCTATTCGGCGGTTGGCGAACGGATTTTTCCTTAGTGGAGGGGTGCTGTACAAAAGAACCCCAGATTTGGGATTGTTGAGATGTATAGATGCAAGTCAAGCCACAACAGTGATGACGGATATACACTCGGGAGTTTGCGGACCACACATGAGCGGATACGTATTGGCAAAGAAGATCCTTCGAGCAGGATATTATTGGCTCACTATGGAGCGGGATTGTATAAGTTTCGTGCGAAGATGCCATCAGGTGTCAGATACACGGAGATTTGATTCATTCTCCGCCGACTGAATTGCATACAATGTCCGCACCATGGCCGTTTGTCGCGTGGGGTATGGATGTTATCGGACCTATTGAGCCTGCGGCTTCCAATGGTCACAGGTTCATTCTGGTAACGATCGATTATTTTACCAAGTGGGTGGAGGCCAAAACATTCAAATCGGTGACCAAGAAGGCGGTGGTGGACTTCGTACACTCCCACATCATTTGTAGGTTTGGAATTCCAAATATAATCATTACAGATAACGGTGCAAATCTTAACAGTGGATTGATGAAAGAGGTATGTCAACAGTTCAAGATTACACACCGAAATTCCACACCGTATCGCCCAAAAGCAAACGGTGCGGTCGAGGCAGCAAATAAGAACATAAAGAAGATATTGAGGAAGATGATAGAAGGGTCTAGGCAGTGGCATGAAAAGTTACCATTTGCGCTGTTGGGTTATCGCACTACCGTCCGGACTTCGGTAGGTGCAACTCCTTACTTGTTGGTGTACGGGACCGAAGCAGTAATACCCGCAGAAGTTGAGATTCCGTCCCTCCGAATCGTCGCTGAAGCTGAGATTGACGACGACGAGTGGGTCAAAACCCGATTAGAGCAATTAAGCTTGATCGATGAAAAGAGATTGACAGCAGTATGTCACGGCCAATTGTATCAAAAGAGAATGGCGAGAGCATATAACAAGAAGGTACGTCCCAGGAGATTTGAAGTGGGACGGCATGTGCTGAAGAGAGTTCTACCCCATCAGGCCGAAGCGAAAGGCAAGTTCGCTCCAAATTGGCAGGGACCATTTGTGGTGACTAGAGTATTATCCAACGGCGCTCTATGTCTGACGGATGTTGAGGGAAGATGCACCGATATGGCTATCAATTCTGATGCAATCAAGAGATATTATGTGTAATTCTTTAATGCATTTGTCAACGTTTGGTTTCGTTTGTGTGTACTTGGCATTTTTCGGAGAATGAAATGACGAGGCAATTTTTTCTACTACCCAAACACTTTAACCTTTGTTTCCCCATTTGAGCCTTAATTATTCTTTCATATACCCTCTTTCGGAATCATCAAGGAAGATGTGCAACAGAATAGAAAAGAAACAAAGAAGTAATACAAGAAAAAGTGAACTACGTTCGACCTGATTCCTCAAGAAGGATACGTAGGCGCCACACGGCTCGGTCATAATAAAATAAAAATCAAAAGTCCCCCAAGCAACAAAACTGGGGCAGAAGTCATTGTTTCGTTTGAAAGATAGTATGGATTCCGAAAGTTGTAATAAGCTAACCGTTGAGGCTAAACCTCTTTCTTCAGCCTCACGCGCAGAAACCATATCAAGAACCAGAAAGACCTCTCGATCAGTATTTGAGAAGTGCCAAGGCATGTGAATGAAAGCCAAGAGTGACATCCCGACCCTCGATTGAATTCGGGATGCACAAGCCGAAAGGGGATAACGCTCTAGAGGGAATCTCAGGGGGTGATACCCCGCCGCAAGGAAAGAAAGCATAAATGAGAGAGTCTTAACGGTGAAAACCCTCGCGGGCACCTTAAGGCGAAGGAAGTTGAGAGAAATAAAATGAGAGAGTCTTACGGTGAAAACCTTTGCGGGCACCTTAAGGCGACGGGAGATAGAGAGAAATGAGAGAATCTCACTAGTGAAAACCCTTTGAAGGGCACTGTGAGGTGACAGGATGAGGTGGGTACAAGATGTCGGCATGAGACAAGGTTGGGACACCCGTTTACCTCTAGCAAGACGCGGTATCAGAAAGTGATTGACATGAATAGACTGGGTAGTTTAATCTCAAAGGCACGGCATAACCATTGGATCAGGCACACATTCAGATAAGTTTTCCTATTTTTGAGTTCAGAAAAGTTTTTCTCTTCTTTTGTCATTTGCGGTCAGTATTCTTTTCTTTTCTTTCATTTTCGAAAGTTGATTTTTCAAAGCTTACTACCAAGTCTCCCAAAGCAGTATATTGAAAGTGAATAGGCATGGAACGAGGCAATAAGACAGAAGTCGTTACGATAGTAAGATTGGGATGACAGGCTGAGCGGAAAGTTCGCAAGAGTTATGGAGTATGATGGACACATGTGGCATGTCCGAAAGATGATTTCACGCAACAGATCACCGGCTAAAAAGAGTCGGATCAAACCAAAGAGTGGAATAAAAGGAAAGATGAGAGGTCGTTCGTGGAAAAAGCATCGTCCCAAGCAAGCGTCGACGTCGTCCGCAAAATTCGAGAGAGGCCAAGCAGCTGAAAGAGGATGGCCTCAACAAGAGTGGCACGACCACTCGCGGCGTTTTGAAACTAACAATTTTTCTTTGATTTAAAGCAGGAAAAGAGGGTCCGACGGCAGAAAAGCATACCGTCCAGAAGTTTATCACACTGGGGCAGAAAATTTTCTCCTGTTGCGAAAATTTTCTGGAAAGCAAGACTCGGAGGATAAGTGTAGAAAGCAACACAAGACGGAATGATCTTTGAGCCCGGTATCATCCCAACAGTTATTGGAAAAAGAAAAAATGGCTTCGAGATTCCCCCAGCAGTATTACATCCTGTAATTTGATCAAGGAAACAAAAGCGTGAGTCCCAAAAGAGGTAGGGGAAGAAGGAAGAGAATGAGGGGTGAAGGAAACAAAGAATACTTCCTCAGCAGCATCACCCCCCAGCAGGCGAGTAAACAGTTCCAAAAATATCCCCAGCAGCCAGAAGAAAAGTAATACGACCGGGGAAAGCAATTCCAAGACAGGATAATTCAGAAGAGAAGGTGGTCCGAGAGGTAATGCAGGAACAAGGATAGGGTACAAGAGGCAAAGGAAGGTAATCAAGATAGGATGAAATCGGTGAGTAGTAGTTGAAGTCAGGGAGCCCGCCTGGAGAATGGAGTGGCGATTTAATTTTGAAGTTATAGTTGAAGTCAGGAAGCCCGCCTGAAGAATGGAGTGGCGATTTAATTTTGAAGTAGTAATTGAAGTCAGGAAGCCCGCCTGGAGAATGGAGTGGCAATTTAATTTTGAAGTTGTAGTTGAAGTCAGGGAGCCCGCCTGGAGAATGGAGTGGCGATTTAATTTTGAAGTTGTAGTTGAAGTCGGGGAGCCCGCCTGGAGAATGGAGTGGAGATTTAATTTTGAAATAGTTGAAGTCAGGAAGCCCGCCCGGAGAATGGAGTGGCGATTTAATTTTGAAGTTGTAATTGAAGTCAGGGAGCCCGCCCGGAGAATGGAGTGGCGATTTAATTTTGAAGTAGTAATTGAAGTCGGGAAGCCCGCCCTGAAGAATGGAGTGGCGATTTAATTTTGAAGTAGTAGTTGAAGTCAGGAAGCCCGCCTGGAGAATGGAGTGGCGATTTAATTTTGAAGTTGTAGTTGAAGTCAGGGAGCCCGCTTGGAGAATGGAGTGGCAATTTAATTTTGAAGTTGTAGTTGAAGTCAGGGAGCCCGCCTGGAGAATGGAGTGGAGATTTAATTTTGAAATAGTTGAAGTCAGGAAGCCCGCCTGGAGAATGGAGTGGCGATTTAATTTTGAAGTTGTAATTGAAGTCGGGGAGCCCGCCTGGAGAATGGAGTGGCGATTTAATTTTGAAGTTGTAGTTGAAGTCAGGGAGCCCGCCCGAAGAATGGAGTGGCGATTTAATTTTGGAGCAGTAGTTGAAGTCAGGGAGCCCGCCTGGAGAATGGAGTGGCGATTTAATTTTGAAGTAGTAGTTGAAGTCAGGAAGCCCGCCTGGAGAATGGAGTGGCGATTTAATTTTGAATTAGTAGTTGAAGTCAGGAAGCCCGCCTGGAGAATGGAGTGGCGATTTAATTTTGAAGTAGTAGTTGAAGTCAGGGAGCCCGCCTGGAGAATGGAGTGGCGATCTGTTTTAATTTGGTAGAGGAAAACGGTAGAATGTAACAGAAATCTCCGGCATGAATCCAAGTTCGTAAGAAGAGACGAAGCATCAGAAGGAACGCCAAGTCAGACAAGATGGCAAGGAGCGCGACAAGATCAAGTTACAAAGGATAGATAAGAACTTGTAGTACTGTAACTTAGTCTAGCTTCTTGTTTTTGTTGCTTAGCGCGGTGTAACGAGGAAATCAGCTAAGCAGTGGTAACAGCAGTAACAGCGGCAACAGCAGTAACAGCGAGATCGCAACAGTCATGGTAGTCCCAGCTACCAGAACTTCCCGAACTACATTGACCTGATTCCCTTTTAGCCAGGGATATGTAGGAGACCTTTGAAGCAAGGTTCGGTCAAAACTTTCCAAAATGCTTCATACGGAATACTCGAACGGGCAAAATCGCTTATATCCGCTCACTTATCTTTGCACGAAAACTCTGCGTGTTTACGCGCAAAGAGGGGCAGCTGTGAGCACGTGATTTTTGCCTTACTTGAGAAGTACTCCCAGAAAATTCAAAAATAAAAATAGTTTCGCGTTGGGCATGATTTTTGTGATTTTGTGTTATTTTATCTTTTTGTGTGCACGTTTATTTATTTAAATTAAAAATACAAAAATATATGCTAGGTTTTGCATTTTTAGTGTTTGATATCGAAGTCATGTGATTTACATTTTTGGGTGATATGTAATTATGTACGTTAATTGTAGTAAAAAACAGCGGTGTTATAGGTTGGTATATATACATATGTGTGTATATATATATATATATATATATATATATATATATATATATATATACACATACGCATATAGTACATCATGTGGATCTGATCTGGGCCGAAACTTAGCCTAAAAACCAGGCCCAGACGAATTTCCTCTAATCCAGCCCAAATACCCGTCCAAGCTACGCTTGATCTGGACCGTTGGAGTTTATTATCCAACGGCCCAGATTAATCCTTTAATTCCAATATACACTCGGACTATGACTTAACCAAACGACACCGTTTGGTTTAAGTGAGGGGATCCTGATCGTTGATCGTAAATGATCCAACGATCAGGATTCAATCTCATATCTCGTATATAAGGCTCATTCCATACCCCGCCCCCCCAAGCCAGACCCCCCCCTCTCCCTTCATCTCCCTAGGAGCTCCCAAAGACCCAGCGTAACGCCGCCGTGCCCCGCCTGCCGGAAATCGCCTCACGGCGGTTCCGGTAGGCCAATGGCCACCAAACCAATGCCAAAATCTTCCCATCACCTCCCCCATCACGAATCTGGCCTCCGTTAACCTCGAATCACTCCGGAGCTCCTCGAATCTTCATTTGAAGATTCGAGTCAAACTTGAACCAATGCCAAATCACCCCAAACTCACCCCAAACCCTCACATGGCCTCCCTCGTACCCCCGCCGGCTTTCGTTTGCCTCGAATCTAACCAGAAACGCAAAAGCCCCAAATCCGAGCCCAAGAACCCTAGTTTTTGAAGGAATCCAATTCGAGCCGGGTTAGCCATAATTGAAGTCCAAGGGACTTTAATCTAGGTGTTCTCAATCGAGAACATCTTGATTAAAGCCCGTTTGGCTTCGATAATTCCAAGTCTTAGTTCGAAGCTTGGGTCGGTAGTTTTCTTACAAGGTATTCATTCCTTCTTTGGTCGATTTAATTCGATTTTGTGAATATGTGTGTTTGTTTTATTCATTGTTTCAGTTCTCATCTATCATGCTTTTAATTTCTCATAACAGTCGATCTGTTCTCCTCCTTTGAGGCCTTTTATTTGGCCAATTCCCTCTGTTTTTAGTAGTTAAAATAAATCATAGGTTCAATGTGATTAAAGTCGTCAAGGAATTAGTTCGTAGTATTGATCCCTGAATCTGCCTGTATGCAATTCATTAGTGTAGGGATGGGTTACTGTTTGATTCAGATTAAAGGGAATTAGTTGGTTGTAGTTAACAGGTTAATTTTTAAATCACACACCCATACAAGGGCTAGTGGAACCTGCACAGCAGGGCATCCCACTGAACACTGCCACCAGCATTGTTTAATGCTTGAGTCCATACTTTGGACAGTAGATAGTGGGTTTGCAGGGAATATGATGAGAGGGGAGTTCCTGAGTTTTCTGATTTTTAGGAGTCCTTTTAGCTATAAGTATAAGGGGGCTAACAGCATAGAGGAGGAGATACCTGAGAGTAACTAGAGCACCTGAAGAAAAATAGATACAAGGATACATATAGAAGCAGAGAGAAAAGAATAGTAAACCTGGAGAGAAAATAGGCAACAGGGATTCATTTCGATACACATATAGAAAGATACAGAGAGAGAGGCTACTGTTTCATTGGATTTGGGGCCACTGTTTCGTGTGTTTTGATTCAGTGGCTGAGTTATTAGTCTTTCGTGTGTTGTGGTTGTGTTTTGCTGTTGGTGGCAGTGCTCATTTGGTGCTGTTGGTCATTAGTGTTGCTGCTCTTGGTCGTTTGTGTTGCTGTGCACAGTGTTGTTGGTTCAGTGCTGGTTCTTCTATTGTTTGTGTGTTGCTGTGCTATTGTGGCTAACTGCCACTGGTTGTGGTCGTGTGTGTTGACATTGCTGGCCTGGTCGTTTGTTGCTGCTGTTAGGCATTTGTTGTTATTGTTGTGTCTTTGTTGCTGCTGGTACATCTCAGTTGGGTATGCTGCTGCTGTGTTGACCTTACCTGAGTGTTGTGGTAGCTCTTGAGTTGCTTTTGGTCTATTTTGTTGCCACTGGTTGTTGTTGGGGCCATTCGATTGCTGCCACTGGTTATTGTTGCTGCCATTGGATATTGGTCTACTGTTTTAGCTGGTCTAGTGTTGTTACTGTGGTGGTCATTTGTTGCTGGTCCAGTGTTTGTGGCTATTTGGTTGGTTATCATTGTTGCTGTGGTGTTTGTGTGGTTGTTGGTTCACTGTGTTTATTACTGGTCTACTGTTGTGCTCCTGTTACTGTTGCTGCATTACCATTGCTCACTCGTCCTTGTTCTTCCGCATTCCAGGTACACACCTCTGTTATTGTAGTTCCTTGGTTCGAAAAGGATGAAGTTTGAAGCTTATGCATAAAGTTTATTGAAACATGTAGTCGTCTAAAGTTCTTATGTTTAATTACATTCTGTTATTCTCCAATTAAGCTTGTATTGCTAGTCTTGGTTATGAAAAGTGTAGCTAGGCCAAAGATACACTGTCGTTAGATAAGCACGTAAACCTGAATTAGTCTGTCGTATCTCTATTCAATCTTCTCTGCTCATGTGGGTAATCTCCAAATCTGTTAACGTTAGACCTTATGTTAAAAGCAAGATTAGCTAGGGAGTTGTTACTCAACGGAATGACGTAATTAGATTAAAAAGAGTCGGGGGCGCATTTCATGTGACCCGACCCCAATTTTGGTAAAGAGTAAACAAAGCGTGTCAGGAACCACAGGCGCATTTCATGTGGTGTGGTTCGCAGCAAGTTTTTTAATAATTTGGAATCAACTCTTAAGTAAAATACAGTGGGATGTAGTTCGCTTTAGATTTGAATCAAAGGTGCGCCTCACCCAATAGTTACACTAATCGCACAGCCTTCATAAATGTACATATAAAATACTTAGATGTTGAGATGCGTCGTTTCTTAACAAATGTCACGCCCTTCACAACAATGTAAATAAGTAGTCGATCCGGGCGCATATTTTAGTTCTATCTTCTTAAATACGGGTGTGCATTTCATGCGACCCGAATCCAAACCCCGAAATGTTGAATAAGAATATGTCGAGGATCCGGGTGCATTTCATGTGACGTGATTCGAAAGCATATTTTAAGCAACTTTCTCTTTCGTAAATCAAAACCAATAATAAAAGCGGTAAAGGGATATTAACTTGCACTAAGTACATAATTGTAAAAAGCAGATAGATAAGCCAAACACGACAGTTGAGCGACCGTGCTAGAACCACGGAATTCGGGAATGCCTAATACCTTCTCCCGGGTTAATAGAATTCCTTATCCGGGTTTCTGGTTCGCGGACTGTTAAATAGAGTCATTCTTTTCCTCGATTCGGGATTTAACCGGTGACTTGGGACACCATCAATCTCCCAGGTGGCGACTCTGAAATAATTAAAATAAATCCCATCTCGATTGTCCTTTAATTGGAAAAACTCTTTGCACCCTTGCGGGTGCGTAAAAAAGAGGTGTGACACATATATATTGAATTGCACAGGTTTATGTGGGTGTCTGGTCCTAGGCTTGTCACTACTTCGCCGGGATAGGCCAGGCACTTACCAGCACATGGGGTCGGTTGTGCTGATACTACACTTCTGTGCGTTTTTGCACAGGTCCAGGTTACGATCAGGAGCAGGAGCAGTAAATCGATTGCGTGGGAGTTGATCACATTTGAGACCGAGGTAGCTTGCAGACGTCCGCAGGCCCGACGTCTCTCTCTTTATTTATGTTAATAATTGTAGTCTCATTGTTCCGAGACAAACAGAATTATGTTACATTTCTTTCAAACTTTTATGTGTAGTATTCAGTAGTAGTTCGTGAGTTGGTGACTCCACGTCTTGGGTAGAGGATTTCAATATGATTTTTACCTTGTAACTAGTTATTTCCATTTCAATAAAGTATTCCGCACTTATTTAATTAAGGTTATGGTTCGTTGTTAAATAAATTATGAAATTGTGTTAAAAACAGGATAGTATGAATACAGTGGCTAGCCTAGCTACCACGAGTAGGCGCCATCACGATCCCGATGTTGGGGGAAAATCCGGGTCGTGACAAAATACCCTTTTGATTTTTCTTCCTTCCGGATCAATAATTTGGTCAAAATGTTCCCATGCAAAAGATCTCTTTTTTCTTTGTCTCTTTACTTTCGATTGAACTGATTGAGATTGTGATATCGCATTTGAATTAGAAGCTTCACTTCACCAATCACCTTATCAATCATGATATTTTCAGCCATGCTTTTGTGTCACTGTGAGTTTGATTTCAAAGAAATCAAGCAGCGAGGCAACAAAATCTTAAAATGAAATACATATAACAACAGATTTAGCTTAAAATCTTAAAATGAAACACATATAACTACACATAAACACATTCAAGTAAATATACTTAACTAGAAACAGCGTAAGTGGGATTATACTGGGTTGTTGTTGTTGTTGTTGTTGTTGTTAGAAACAGCGTAAAGAGACAAAGGCCACTACTGCCTTCTGTTGCTGAATGAACACTTGCAATATTAATAGCAAGACTATGGCATTGGGATGAAGTCAAGAGAATCAATTTCGCTCCTTTCTATCTCACGGGACAATGTTAACTTAATGTACAAACTAGCCCTTTGTGAGGAAGGATTGGTTAATTCTGTCACATTTTAGGGGAATTATTTTTAGAGTTTCATAAAAAGGAAAATATGCAAAAATTGATTTCTAAGGGAAGCCTAAATTAGTGTTTCTAAGATACCAAACTAAGATGAATTAGAAATGGGATATGAAACACTGACCTTAGTGCAATGCTCTGCCGGAAAAAGATAATAGAAAATTGAGTCTTGACGGGCTCATTCAAGACAAAAAGTGTTAGATTGGACTCAGTCCGTCCTTATTATTATCAATATTTTTTGCTTACATCTTTTTTCTCTTTTTCCATTTATTTTTCAAATTAAAAAAATCCGATATTGCAAACCCGACCTTTCAGTGTCTCGGGGATGAAGACTTTAAGGTTGCGTTAGCTAACCGGGCAAAATCCTAAAGAAATGGCCAAAGGTGACCGTTTATGCAAAGACAGCCTTCCGGCGTCCCTTTCGGAAACATTCGGCTATAATTTACAAACATCACCCGACTTATTTATGACAAAAATTAAAATTTTGACATTTTTTTTCAAATTAAAAAAATCCGACATTGCAAACCCGACCTTTCAACGCCTCAGGGACGAAGACTTTAAGATTGTGTGGGTCAATCGGTCAAAATCTAAAAAATAACTCAAAGGTGGTTGTTTATACAAAATCAGCATTCCGGCGTCCCTTTCGGGAACATTCGGCTATTTTTGACAAAAACAGCATCACCACACTTATTTATGACTCTTTTTCTTGTTGTTTTTTTTAAAAAAAAAATAGAAAACCCGATATTTCAGCCCTCGGGGATGAAGATTCTAAGGCTGCATGGGTCAACTAACCGAAATCTAAATAATGATCCAAAAGTGACTGTTTATGTAAAGTCAGCGTTCCGGCGTCCCTTTCGGGAACATTCGGTTATATTTGATAAGGACGACATCGCCTGACTTATTTATAACAAAATTAAAATTTGATATTTTTAGGCTATTTTTTTGTTGTTGCAAAAATAGAAAGATTGGACCCTATTAGAATTGCCTACGTATCTCACATTCGGTGAGAATCAAACCAGCGTATTTCTGCCGATAAAACAAACTACTATTGAAAACAATGATATTTTTTTTAAAATTATATTAGTAAGCAAAACGAACTATTTTTGAAAACAAGACTATTTTTTTTCTTTTTCAATTCATTGGCATATAAAACGAACTATTATATTTTTTTATTTTATTGACAAACAAATAACTATTTTTTTTAAGAATAAAATCACGCATTTTTTTATTGATAAATAAAGTAATCTTTTTTAATAAAAAAATGTTTTTTATTTTCTTTTTAAGTAAAAAAAATAAACTATTTTGAAAATAACAATTCCTTTTTTTTTTCTTTTCTATTCTCAAAATCCAGTAGAGTTTCGACACTACTTGGCGATTGATTTATTTCTAAAAATGAGTAGTTATCTCTCTACACTGTTATTTATTATTATTATTTTTATTTTTCTCAATATTTAAAAACCGCTCAGAATGCAAGTACGAAACAAATAAATGCGTTAAACAAATAAGATACAACAGGATGGTTCCCTTTTTTCAGGTTACTTGTCCTAAACGGACCCAACCTCGGTGTTGGGTCTCCTAAGTCAAAATGTGCATGATGCAAATAAATGTTCCTACTAGGGATCCGGCATGAGCCGTTGTTATTCTAAGTTTTCATCTTATTGGAAAAAGTATGTAGACTGGCTTACTCGAGCGGACAACTCGAGTTGGGAAGGGGTAGCGTACCGGGAGCAATGCTTTTCCGGCTTAACTACTGGACCCTTCACGTTCTTAAATATGGGTGACAATTATGTTAATTGATTTATTTTCCATTTTAAAAATAGTGTAATCTCCGATTTTATGCAGTAAATGCAGTCGAATACTGTTGAATACAATAATCTGTCCAGCTGTAATCCCATGTTTCACTCCATGAATACAGTCGAATACACTCGAATACAACAACTGATTAGCTGGACTTCCCTAATTCACGCCTATTTTTGCTATTGTATTCATGAATAGAATAACTTAAATACATCAAATACATCTTATAACCACACAAAATATATCTATAATCTGTAATATAGCAAATGATATCTATAAATGACTAATTACTATAAAAAAATAGTGCTTTATAAAAATTTCTCTAAAAAAAACCTTAAAAGAAATCATTAGTGCTACGAAAATAATTTATTGCATCTGGCCAAACTAATATATCTTATATATATACTTTTAAATAGTTACACGTGGTTAAGTGATATGCATTTTTCGCTTTGATTTGCTAATTTTTAAAATTAATTATTTAATTAGGTGTAAATACCCGATGTAGGTAAGTCCTACAAATTACATATCCTAGTTCTGCTCGATATTTAGACGCTTCTTCGTTGCAAAGGAAAACTATATGTTTCACTCTCACAACAAAGGATGGATATTACTTGAGAAAATACTAGTTATGTCCGCCTATAAGGCAATTAGTATAACAATTAGTCAATTCATAAAATATCATCTCTAATGCTACCCATATTAGTTAAATAGATTTTTGTAGCTAAAAGAAAGTTAAATTATTGCTTTCTTTTGAGTGAGCATGTTGGAATAGATTGTGTACATCTTAAAAGGTTTGAATCTTAATTTTAGAATTTTTATTGTGGAATTTTGAGATGGTTTTATTGAAAATTTGAAGTAGAAGATAAACATGTGTATAATTTATGTATCACATATGTATCAAATGTATATCATATGTATATTGATGTATATTTGTGTGTGAGTTACATATGTCCCAGAAGAATTTCTTAAACTTAATTTTGTCTATAAATTTTGATACTAAATCATTTCACCTCAAATATCTATATGTTTGTAGTGAATTTCATCCACACCCATTGAAAAAAATTCCTTTTACTTAAATTTTTGGGATATTGTATTTTTTTTTTGTGCTTCATCAACTTTTTTGCTTTCTCATCCATAAAATTTTCTTTCCGTCTTCCATCTAATCTAATATTGTTCATCACGCTAGAAAATATGGACAAAATCTTTGCATGTGATTCTTGAAGAAAAAAAATCCTTATTTATATGTGTGTTTCAATTTTATATGCACTTTGCTAGTTTTGGCAAGTGTGTAGTTAATTGCTAGAGGTTAATAAGTTTAAGTTTATTTTGAACATTTTCGTAAGATTCTCTCACTGCTTGTGTAGCTTACATAACCGGAGCGGGTGTACCTTTAACAAACGGCATGCGACACTGCTTCGTCATTTTTTTTAATACTGAATATATGTATTAATAATGTAAGGATATTGATAAGTAGAAAAAAATGACATCACTGGACATAAAATAGTCGTGTTGGTGCAATGATTATATGCTTGATTTTGCTCTAAAATGTCAAAGATTCAAATATCAACTAATATTTTTTTTTCTGTAAGTATTTGAGAGAGCCTTTATTGTTAAAATTATGATGAAATAAAATTGAAGTTTTCTAATGACTCAACAAATTATTAAACTAAGGCTATTTATTGTCTAGAAATATAATAATTAAAGGCATTATTTCGTTCCGTCATACTTTTATAAATTCTGACACGGCTATAAAAAATGATGTGTACGCCCCTGTACATAACACTACTTTACAGGCTTGTTCCACCACTTTTTTTTCCAAGAAATTCTAGAATAAAAAGTTCTAAAAAAATGGAAAAAGCCCCAAAAAAAGAAAAGAAAAGAAAAAAGTCATACATATAAATTTTCATATGGCCGGTTGACACATCACATGAATCGTACAGAGAAAAACCTGAACTGAACCTTTTTGTTGGTAGATGTGATCTGTATTATGCATTGAGAGCCACAAGAATAAATCACAGAATATATTATTTTCTCCAAATATATACACTGACATGAATTCATGTGTCTGCTACACTCTAAATAATCATGTAATAAGGTTGAAGACAACTGTAAAGAATGGCTATTGTTCATGCAAAATTGTATTTTCCAAAACTAAACTTCTAATAATTGTTTGATAATCTATACTTTTAGCCGACCCTAAAAATAATAGCCGACAAAATATATATTTTTTGTGTTTATTATATATAAAAATATACGAATTTTATATATTTTTTGACAGCGAATACAATTAATTTTAGCCTACTACTCAATTTTGTGTTTTTGCATGTTTTTTGTGTTTCATTCTCCAACTGCTTCATCAACATCATTGTTTGTAGTGAAGAGACGTTCCACTATTTTTTTCATGATTATGTTCTCTTACCACTAACTCAATATTTTGATTACTGATAAGACAGATTAATGATCATCATCTCCAATTTTTGTGATATATCAACGAAGGAACTTTTTCTATACGGTATGTCAGTATTAGCAGTAGGATTGGCATTATCTCTGGATCTTTGTTATTATTCGTTGTATTATTTGCTTACATTATCTTATTGCATTGTTGTTGTTCTTGTTTCTCTATTGCTTTAGTTTTTACATTCTTCAACAGATGGTAGGGGTAATGTCTGCGTATAGGTAAACCTCATATGTTGTGATCAAACTGAATTTTTGTTGTTGTTGTTGAGCCGAAGGTCTTTCGGAAACAAGTTCTGCGTACACACTTCTCTCTCCGGACTCCACTTGTATTGTTGTTGTTGTATCAACGAAGGAATTTTTTAATTTGAAACTGAATAAAGGAAGAAGAAATGTATTAATTGAAATTAAAAATTAGTATCTATCCGATGAAAATAAAGTATTCTTAATTCTTTCCTCAATATTAAGTATTTTGCTTTGCACAATTTATGAATCTTGAATCGAGTTCATATATGTGTATTTATTTGCAATTGTGCAAATGGTGTTTACTTGTCAAATGTGTTCTTTTCTTTGTAAACAAAATTATCCAGTAGACAATTAACCACCCTCTACTCCACTCGCGTTCTTTTTATTCGAAATTTATTAGTCTAACTAATTCGAACTCACGTTGAATAAGCTCAATAAATGACTAAAGGTGCTCTATTATTTGGTACTCGAAACCTATTGGTCTAACTAATTCGAATCGGCATCGAATAAGCCCACTAAATGAGTAAACGTACTCCTAATTAAAAAGTTTATCATTTCACGGCTCTAACTCGAAACATCTCAATAATAAATTAAAAAATATCAACCAACACACTACTGTCTCATGTGATATCCACCATCCACGTCCCAAAAGAAGGGAAAATTGGTTGTCAATTGGGTCACTTGTGTTTTACGTTTTCTTTTGCTTTTTTTTTATTTGGTTCATTCCCTCTATATAAAAGCTAGCTATAATGGGTTGTCACCGTTTAATCAAAGACAAAGAATAGTTGGGGCGAATGTTCGGAACATAAGAAGAAGAAGAAAAAAAAAGAGAGAAATAATCCTGTCTAATAAATTTATTATTTTCAAGTAAAATATTTTTAAATTTCCAAATATGTTCCATTTAGTGTGAGAAGAGAAGTCTTGCATGAACAATAAAATTATCTCCATATGACCTATATGTCACAGATTCAAACTGTTAAAGCAGCCACTAATACTTGTATTAGGTAGGTTATTTACATCACACCCTTAAAAGCGTATCTCTTCCTCAACCTCTACTCATTAGTCATTAGTCATAAACTAACCAATTAAGTAAATATAAAAACTGAAAAAACAAATAAATAAGGCTCTTTCTCTCAAATATCACATGCAAAAATTACCTTCCATATTTTTAAGCATGAGGGATGAAGTAGCAAATAAGGTGATGAAATAAAAAATAATTCCAAAAACCTAAGCAAAAAAAGGGACTTTTTCAATGGGTATAGTTGAAATTCACTGAAACATATAGATAAGTCAATATACAAAAGTCGAGGAAGATTGGAGGTGATTTGGACTGCTTTTATATTAAAATTCATAATTAAATCGAGTTAAAAAAATTTATACGACACATGTATCAAATCTGTATCACGCATATATCTCACACAGAATTATACATGGGTATACATGTAATACGCAATTGATAGAAATATGATACATATGTGATACATAAATGATACACAGTATGATACACATATCATTTTTTTACGTTCAATTTTTACTTCGAATTTTCAATTCAAACCACCTCTAAACTTTACCAAATCATCCAAAAACCGAGAATCATGCTTGTTACGATGAATCTATTCTAATAGCACCACTCAAAAAATTAATATTTTTTTGCTACAAATAGTTAATTAGCAAATATTAGTAATATAATATTAATAATATTTTATAAATTAACTAATTTTTATAATGAGCTACGTATATGACATAACTGATATTTTAATCTGATTAATTTAAAATTCGCATCGAATAGGCTCACTAAAAGAATAAAACGCCTACAAAGAAGTTCCAACCATCTTACCACACACTTTGGCGTGGTAACTGGTAACACCTTTAAAAAAAATCTCTTGCTTGATTTGTTACGTCCAATTAAGATAAAATGATTCTTATGATTAATTCAAAAGTAGATAAATCAATTTGCTCTCTGACTTTCTCTCAAATATCAAAGTCCCAGTCAAAGAAGTTTTAAACAGTCAAATTCATATACCACCCTTTTTGAGATATAGTCAATAATTAACTATTAAAATGTACTTAGAACAATATTTCTGATAATATTACGGGTCAAAAGAAGAGTATAGTTTGAATAAAACACACATAGAAAATTTATGGAACGTGTACCAATTACAAAATTAATATTAAGAATTAGGGTTCTCGCGTAAATACTGGTATTATCCCTCGGAACTTATGATTTTTAAAATCTCCCTTATATTAAGTTTTTATCAGTTTCCTACTTAAACTATTCGGTGTCCCAAAATCCCACTTAACTATATTGCTCTTTATATTAAAATCCTTTCGTTGCATTCTTAGAGGTGCATCTAGTACACGCTTCTAATTATCTAAAAACGTGACATGTAGCACTATATATGGTTATTTAACTCAGCTTAAAACCTACTTAAACTATCACTTTTTGTCAGTTTCCTACTTAAACTATTTAGTATTCTTAAAAATACCCCTGAACTATATTTCCATATATATATATATGGTATAGTTGTCTAACTATATTAACTTATGGTTTGTACAAGTTTTTTATACAGTTTACTCATGATGTATTACTCTCGAATACTTAGAATGTAATCCCACATTGAGAATGATATAAAAATAATATCGTAAATGTGGTATAAACTACATTAAATTGCTTGTATATACCAAAAGTAAAAATCAACTAAACACTAAACATTAATACAAAAAAGATCGAACATTTTATTCTGAATTATTATCCCCTTATCCTTATAATCAAATGATCCAAAAGGAATAGTAAATGTTGACCACAAAATTAAATGAGAAAAAGAAAAAGGAAGGTGTTTATAGTAAATACTAGATGAGGAAAGGCCCGTATACGGGCTCAATATTATAATTTTATTAAAATTATTATTTTATTGGTGTTCAAGTAATTAACTTTTGAGGTTTAACAAGCTATATATTTAAAAATTATTTTTGAATATAAAAATATTTAGTTTGAAATCGTCTTCAAATAATATGGAAGATGATAATTATTTAATTTTTATTTTCAAATTGCTTTAAGATAGTAGGCCTCATTTGTTTGCACTTAATGGAGGTCTGAATCTTAATCATTCAGATCTCAGACATTAAGTGCATTTGTTTTTAAAGTCTGAATCTTAATTATTCAGATCTTAATCATTAAGTGTGTTTGTTTTTTTAACTTCACAGCCACTTAATGGGTCTGAATAGGTCTGTATGATTAAGATCTACAACAGAGACTTAATTTCATTAAGATGGTATCACATATTTATCTGCCGTCACTACCTACCATTACCAACTACCACCATGCCACCACTACCACCCTACTCAACCACCACCACCACCTCTACCACCACTACCACCATCACGCCATCATCATCCTCAATCACAGCTGCCATCATTATCGACCAATACCACCCATTATCCCCACCACTCCGACCACCATATACCATTCTCACCCACAATTAACACACATCCAGCTCAACTTCCACAACTGACCACCCCGTCACCATCAACAACCTCAGTCGGCACTGCTCACCATTATAACATACCACCACTCACCCACCATCTATCTCAGTCATAACTACTACCACCACCCGCCATTCTTAACTATCACCGCCCACCACCACCATCCTCAATCATAATCACCACCATTATCAATCACTACTAGCTACTAGCATGAACCACCAACATCAACCAAAACTACTACCAACCACCACCTTTAGCCGGCATCACCCGTTAGCCATCACCCGTTATCCATCACCAACAACTATTATCATATTTAAAAAACTACATATTTTATTGATAGAATATTAGATTAGTTAGTATTTCATTTGAATTGTATGTTTATTAATTTTCAAATAAAGATAAATTTAAAACATTCAGATGTTAAAAATCAAACAGTCTTAATTATTTCTATTCAGATCTTAATACACATCTTAATATATTCAGATGTGTATCCAGATTCAGATGTCTTAATCTTAATACGCATCTTGATATTCAGATGTGTATTCAGATTCAGACGTCTTAATCTTAAAAAAAACAAATGAGGCCTGAGTAAATATAAAAATCTTGTAAATATAGGATACTTCTTTTTGTTGTTGTATTATTTAAAATTTAATTTTGTTTTCTCTATGCAAACTTCTATTTAAATAAAACAAAATTAATAATTTTCCAAAATGAGAAAAAGATTATAAATGAGTATTTGCACTACACAAATAGTCTAATTAACACATGCATAGTGTATTTAAAGGAGAGTTGTGGCTAGAGAAATGTGGGGTCCATGTGTATTTTGTATTTAAAAAATAATAAAATATTTATGAAATGACATATATGTCCTCCCTTTTCTATATAATAGAAACAATGTAGAAGTTAGTCATCAGTATTAATAGGTCAAATCCCAAACTAGATGTCAACTTTATTAACCGCCCTCTAGCTTCTTCACCCCCGTATTAGCCCCCACACCTCTTTTTAGAGTCAACAAGTAGTTGGTGAATTTGAGCTAATTTTTCAAACACTTTGGCCCTATTATCTCAAAAGAAAATGGTTAAATTTGCTCATATTTTATTTGAAATTGAGTAACTTCAACGTTTAAACGGGAGTCTTGATGTAAATGGTAAAGTTATTGTCATGTGATTTAGAGATTTCGGATTTGAGTCGTGAAAATAGCTTATTGCAGAAATACAAGGTAAGGTTGAATACGGTAGACCCTTGTGGCCCGACCCTTCCCTGGACCCCGTACATACCGAGAGTTTAGTGCACCAATTTTTTTTTTTTTTAACTTCACTATTCGTCAATTGTTTTGGTCTTATATTACCCTGTCATTAGAAAAGCATCTTTTTTTTTTAATAATCATTGACCCTTAAACAATGCTGCAGCCATTAAGTAATTTTAAACCATAATGAAACAACTGGCAAAATACCTTAAATCACCCCTAAATTTGGCTTAGATTATTAATATTTTCTCCGGGTTTTATTCGGTCTTAATTATCCCCATTCAACTTGACCTTGTGGGAGCCATTATTACCCCCTCCCTAGACGCTGTTATGGCAAAAAGTATGGGTGCATTCACCCGCTATTTGAATTTTTCTATCTATATGGTATTTTTTTTAAACTAAATATTTTTTTACCTTTTTAAGAATATACTTTTTAGCTATATTTTTTCGAATACAATTTATAATAAAACTTGGATAGAGCTACATTATTTAGGCTCAATATTTTATTTGGTCAAAATAATAAAGTTTTAGTTAATCTTTTTTTGAATTTTACCTGAAAATAAAGATTTAAACAATTAAAACAAATAGTTAAGGCATCTCAAAATTTATAAAAAATACATAGTTGAAATAAATAGTCATTGCATTAAAAGAAGAAATAAAAGAGTGTATAATTGCAAGAAATTACAAGTGCAATTACACTCTTTTTATTTGGTCTTTTGATGCAGTAACTATTTATTTCAACTGTGTATTCATACTTTTTTTTAGGTAAAATAGTTCAAAAAACATTAGAGCAATGTAATTTAGAGCTATATAAAAAATTATAGCCAAAATAATTAATTTCAAACTATGTATTTTTTATAACTTTTTTAGATGCATTGACTATTTATTTCAATTGTATAAATCTTTATTTTCAGAGGTCAAAATAAAAAAAAGATTAACTAAAAGTTTATTATTTTTGGCCAAATAAAATATTTATCCTAAATAATATAGTTATATCCAAGTTTTATTATAGATTGCATTCTAAAATTTTATCTAAAAAGTAATATTCTTAAAAGGTAGAAAAAATATTTTATTTTATAAAAAATGCTACATATACAGAAAAATCCACGTGGCATGTGAGTGCACCAATGGCGGAGCCACCCTTGCCCGAGGGGTGTCAACCGACACCCCTTCACCGGAAAATAACATTGCGTAAATAGGTATTTTTTTAAAAAAAATTAAATATATACAAGGGGTTGACACCCCTTGACCCAAGACAAACTCTTATTGCAATGGTCAAATGGGTGTCAAAATTTATAGAAGGTTGCAAGTTCCATTCTCAATAGTAGCAATTTCTTTATTTTGACACCCTTTTGTGGAATTCGAGGCTCCGCCACTAAAGTGCAGCCACACTTTTTACCACATCAGCGTCTAGGGTTAATGGCTCTCAAAATGCTAAGTTGAGGGGGATAATTACGATGAGGCATAGTTCAAGAAAGATACTAATAATTTGAGCCAAATTTAGGGATAATTTAAGGTATTTTGCCTAAAAAAATGGGTGGATTTCTTTTTGCTGAAAAAAGAATTTGGACACGTGAAGTCCACCAATTTTATATCCTGAAATGTAATACTAATGAAAACTTTGAGCAATTTCGAATAATACAAAAGCAAATTTATTTAGATCTTTTCCTTAACTTAAATATATCTCCATTTTTTTATAGTAAAGAAAAAAAGGTGCATTTCCAACCTAGTCTTTTTTTTTTCCTTTAGACATATACAAAAAGATCTAGGTTTTGCATTAACTTCAACATGCAAAAGTTGCCTCTGGCTAGTACATTAAAGTAAAACTTTATGGCTAATATATAGACTCAGCCCTCTAAAAGGCTATAAAGTACACATTAATTATTCTTACTCTACGGCTAATTAACAAGATTTAGTCCCCTACCAACAAGGATTGGGTTGATAGCAAATATTCCTATATTCCTAATTAGAGGTCTCGAGTTCGATCAAGTATTGAGTATAGAATCAATTTATTATGTAGTGTATCTTTGGTTTAACTCGTATAACCATTAATATCATGATTTACTACTAATTATTATTAACGCTTAAATTTCTAATCGACCACCAACGCATGTTCTACAATTTTATTATCCAACTGCCTTATTATTTATTTTACTGGAAAAGTTATACACTTATAAATAATGGTGTTTCTCGCTTTTCCTTTTCTTTTCCTTGAAAAAATAATCTGCCAAACTTCATAATGATTTTTAGGGAGAAGTTTAATTAGATGAAAGTGAAGTTTCACACAATTCATTAAAGGTGTAGTCCATATGGAAATATTCAAAATTAATTTATTTAATTTGCTTTTTGTCATATCTACTTTTGTTTTTCAATTCCTTATAAAAAAGATGTAAGAGTTGGCAACAAAAGCTGAAAATATAGTCGCTAGAATGCATATCGATTACATACAAAGAGAGAAAAGACAAGATGCTAACTTCCACATTATCTTTTTCTACTTCTCTTTTACGTATCAAAAAGCAGACCAATAACATCATAAACACATTAAAGAAGTGAACCCAATAATTGCCTTTTCTTGATATGTATGTGTCTATATATTTTAAAAAAAAATTACACTGCACGAAGTATCTTGCGTTCACGTAAGATTCGAGAAATGGCTACATTCCAAAGAATTGTGATAATATAGGCAACCAACCCTAATGCAAGTACAATAGATAATTCCACGACTCGAACTCATGACTTATAGATCCACATATACATATATATATATATATATATATATATATATATATATATATATATATATATATATATATATATATATATATATATATATATATATGTATATGTATGTGTGTCACTAGTGGCAAAAGCTAGCTCCTCCTCGGAGAAACTTGTCAACGTGCAGCTCGAAAGAAACCAAATATATCATGTTCAAGTTCAATAATATAATCTTGCTTTTATCATAAAGAAATTTTGAAAATATGAATGAGAACAAAAAGGAAATCACACAAGTAAACAAAAGACATGCCCATTATTTACAAGGGCAAAAAGGACAGCCACAAGCAAAATGATCCGTCATGTTTGGTGTAGGTTTTTAATAGTTCCTTAAATATAGATTAAATAGTTTTAATTTGGTCCTTCATATTTGTCAAAAATTAATATTTTTGGTCTTTATCAAATATTTAACAAACGATGGCTATTAAATGTAAAGGCACCGCAACAAAAACAGATTTTACCAAAAACCATCAAGTTAGTCCCGTCAAATATAAAGAATTGTAGTAACAACTACTGTTGATTATCAAAATTTCAATTGCCCCACATCGGTGGTTCTCAAAATATGGATGGAAATTTCACCTATAAAAGAAGGCCTAATGTTTAGGATTTAGATACACCTCTTATTTGATTTCTTATCTTCTTAAGGTATTTGTATCTTCTCTCTTTAGTATTATTTCATAGTGGAATAAAATATTGGTTGTGTCCGAGGAGTAGGCAAAATTAGTCGATACATTTAGCTCATTCACACTATATACATTTGTCTTCCGCGCAAAAACTATTGTACCAGACACCTAAAATAAACGAAAATTGCACCACTCATCATAAATAGACAAATATAGTAGAAAATACAAAAATCGCAACCCCAAATGTTATTTTTTGTTAAATCTCCTCACAGTTCTCATGAGGAATTTGTTAGATATTTGACGGAGATCAAAAGTTTTTATTTTTAAAATAATTTAATGGCTTAACGGTATATTTAAAGGACTATTTTAAACCTACCCAAACATAAAAGACCATTTTTCGTCAATTTTCTTGATCATTAAAAATATAATTTTCGTACAAATATCTCATTATAGAACACAAAAGGCCAAATAAAAAAATTTATAAATTATTTAGTTGGGGACTTGAGGTGGAAAGGGGCGGCCATGGCTGCTATTATAAGACAAATTTAGAGGTGGAAATATTTGGAAGTCATAAAAATACAATACCAAAAGATGCTCTCAGAATACTTCTAAATTTCAACTATGGATTTTATGCTTAATTTACCGACAAATTATTCTTTACGTACAAAAGTCTTTTTCGTTCCTGTATAAAATTCTGGAACTTAAATTTATTGTCTTAAAAAGAAAATATTTTCTTGACCAAAAACATCACTTTTTTATATCCTAGATATTCTTTAATTTTTCTGGTTGCTATTGATCGTTGTAACGAATGTGCCAAAAATTGTGTAAGAAAATATGATTGTGGGCGCATGTAATGGATTTCCCATTATGGGAATAATCAGAAGTAATTAATTAGAATTATATTATTAATAATTTTGTATCTCATAAGCTAAAAATAGACTTTAATAAGAATATATATAAATTCTTTTTTACAAAAGTTTAAGGTCTTATTTAATAAAGATTGACCTTAGGTTTGTTAATTTTATTGAGCCGTTTCTGAGTCAAACATTATCACATAAAATAAAGTAAATTTCTAACATTAATCTTTTGTAACTCGATGGCATTTCAGTATTGCATTAAAAATCACAAAATATTGTTATTTGAACATTACAAAATGATAGGGAAGTGGTATACATTCAAAGTAATGGATGGATGATTTTGAATTTCCATTTTCCTAATATATGCACGTGTAGCGTATGCAAAAAAAAAACAATATTAATATTTGAAAAAGTAACAAATAAATAAATATGACAATGACAATTGATGTTATTTTTTAGATATTTTAAGTTTACTTATTTTCTATATTTTCTACATATTTATATGTTTAGATATTTTGAGTTTACTTTTATATATATATATATATAAGAATTCGACGAAGCCCCACATATATTTGCTCCTATATATAGGGATGTCAAATGAGGCGGGGCGGGGCGGGGCGGGGCGGGGCGGGGCGGTTTTTAGCATTCGCGGGGCAGTGCGGGTTACACTATTTGCGGGGCGGGGCCTAAAATTTTTAAAAAAAATTAACGCGGGGCGGTGCGGGTCGCGGGTTTCTTTGAAATGGTGTTTACTTGTATGCCATTTGTGTTCACATGGAGTATTTCTAGTTTCTTGTGATGCAATACTTCAATATGAAGTTTAGATCCAAGTTTGATTATGGTTTGAGATCCAAGTTTGAATGGATTTGTTATCAAACATACTGTTTATTATCTGTAGACCTTTTTACCCATGAATTTACTATATTTAATCTCTTTCTTAAATTTGTTTTGAATCTCATTGATTTGTTATTTTTTATTTGCTTTTTTGTTGAATTTGCGTTACACTAAGAGCATGTTTGGAATTAATAGAATCTGGAATTTAAAGTGCTGGAAAATGTTGGTTACAATGAAAACTATATAGGTTTACTAGCTAGATCATATTAAAAAATTTAAAAAAATATATGCGGGGCGGGGCGGGGCGGGTTTGTGCGGGCGGGGCGGGGCGGTTAAAAATAGTAAATTTTATTTTGCGGGGCGAGGCGGGGCGGGTTAGAGTCTTTGCGGTGTGCGCGGGTGTGCCCCGCAACCGCACTGCCCCGCACCGTTTGCCATCCCTACCTATATACCATAACGAATGTGTTGGAATGAATTTAAATTCCATTTATCCCTAATTAGAGGTCTGAAGTTTGAACCCTGAGAATTGAAGGATTATGATAGGGAACACGTTCTTATCTAATAGACCTTAGGAGATGCAAACCCGAATTAATCAGCACTCCAACATAAGGGCTTATCCACATGGTGATGGTCCATCCTTTATCGAAAAATTATACTGTATATAGGTAGAATATTTGGTTTTAGAGGTATATGACACATATTGAACACCCTTTATCGGAAAAAAATTTCACTTGTTTCAAATTTGAATACATGTTTACCCTAAAATCCGAGTAACGGTTAAACTTATTTTGTGGTTTTAAGAATATGTGATTTAATCCAATACTAATTGGTAAAGAAGGAATTAAATATATAAATTAAAGAATAAAATAAGTCAAACAAGTGCGCAAGCCCAATCTTAGCTTCGAACTATGACAACCTCGAGGTGGAATAGCATGAATAGCAAATTACAAAGCAACTCTGATGAACAATGAATAAAATAGCTAGAGAATAAAGTGTATGCATTATCTTATCAGTCAAAACGTGTCTTACAAATGAATGGACTCCCCTTTATATAATAGGGGAGTTCTAAATAAGGTACACTTCTAATTACGAAAATAAATCCGGTGATTGGCGTTGATAACCGCTCGATATGATTTATTCTGAGATTTTTGCCGAGACCTTCAGTTGGTTGCTAATATCTAGCCATTCCATTATTATGCCTATATGCAATTAAAGACACAAAAATTGAAAAAAACAATGAAAACAATAAAACACTAATATTTTTAGGAGGTGTTAAAATAGTGCAAAAATTAGGTGTTCACATCTGGCATACGGAACTTCTTAGAAATAGACTTCAGAGCTGCACTCTCAGAAAAAGGCTTTTGCACAAACTTTTTTGCATCCAAACCTTTTAAGACCGGGGATGCTCCCGGTATCTGATCAACTCGGGAGTTGTATGTTTTCACTCTTTTATCATTATATTCGATTTTCTTCTCTCCCGACTAGATTCTTTTGGTGAGCTCCTCGAGCATCTGCATAATTTTCGGATCAGTCCCTGATCCTTTACCATTATACCTTTCAGGATCGGTACGACGAGTGATTTCTTATTCGACCATACTCGGAAGTCCATGTTGACTTTGAAGCTGAGCAATTATAGTTTGTTGAGCCAGTAGCATCTCGAATATTACCAGGAGGCTAACTCCCCTGTCTCGTATGCCTTATTCCTTGGTCACCAGGTCGGCCTTCCATGCGTACACTCCCTTCGGGGTCTGCGGCTAAATCTGCATTCAAAGTAATGTGCGAAATGATATAGACTGGATCGATGTCGGCACTCCCCCGAGATTAGCCAGTGTCACCTCGGCTCCTGGAGCAATTACGTTATTATTTTCCCCATGAAATCTAAGACCATCATCACCATGTACAAGTGCATTTTGTGAGTTTGACATGTTTTAACACGAGAACAAAAATTCTTTGCAAGAATAAGTGTAAAAATAACGCGTGTTATCAGAATCAGCACTGAAATAATCACTATTATTCTTAGCCCCATGGTGGGCGCCAAACTGTTTGCCCTAAAATTCGAGTAACAATTAAACTTATATTGTCGTTTTAAAGATATGTGATTTAATCCAATACCAATTGATAAACAAGGAATTAAATATATAAATTAAGGAATAAAATAATTCAAACAAGTGCGCAAGCCCAATCTCATCGTCGAGCTATGACAACCTCGATGTGGAATAGTATGAATAGCAAGTTACAAAGCAACTCCGATGAACAATGAATAAATAGCCAGAGAATAAAGCGTACGTATTATATTTTCTGTCAAAATGTATCTTACAAATGAATGGACTTCCCTTTATCTATTATGAGATTTCAACTGTGACCTTCGATTTGTTGCTAGTATCTCAACATTCAGATTATGCCTTTCTCGAGATTGTTCATACCCGGCCTTGATATTCACCGAGCACTTAGATCCTCAAGTTCTATACTTAGCTATCGGGCTCGAGCAAGGTCTGTTTTGAGCTTTTCTTGAATCAACTCTTCAAGTCTACGAAATCGAAGCATACCTGATTTCGACCGTATACGCACACGGCGCCAAAAACTTGTTGCGTCCAAACGCACACGCAAGCGCACACGGTCGTCAAGTAATAAAGTGACTAAAAGTCGGATGTAGATCCCACGAGAACTTGTGATTAACTATTAACTAAATTAGACTATCCTAATTATTATACAAGAATTAAATCAAGAAGTATTTGATTCTAAACTAATTAAATAAATAAACATAAATAATTCACTTTTAAAAAAGAGAAAGAGCGGATTTTTATCATATAAATGTAATGAAAATGATCTTGGGTTATGGATTATCTAACATTCCTATTGTACTCTTCAATTGAATTAACTAACTAATTTATATAGTTTATTGGTTGACAGAGGGTTAATATTGCTCATAAGAATCTGTCAAGTTCCTACTCGCCTATTCAAGCTAACCTAATGCTTATATGTTTATGGAGTTAGAATCAACAAGAACACATTTATAATTACCGTAAATCAACCAAGCAAGGCAATTGGATATATGTCCATCCCAATTGCAAATTCATTCCCCGAGGCCCAGGTTCAAGAACTTGCTCTACTCAACCCTATATGCAATCTAGAATTTCACTTTCGAGTTCAACTCTAGATTCGTAGATAGTATTCAATTGGTGACCAAGCAATCAAATAATTAAGTGCAGGATTGAATAAATAAATAATATGATAATCTAAGAAATCAAAATTAATATCCGAATAACAATAGTCATGAAAGAACCACAACCCTAGAATATGAAGTTTAGCTCCACATAAACATGGTATCAAAATAACAAATCATACAAAGAAACATAAAAAGACTAAGTTTGGTAGAAGAAAAGATGAAACCCGGCCTTCACGGCGGCTCTGCGCTCTTCCTTGGTCCAAAAATTTCCTCTAAAAAACGTTCTCCTATGTATATATACCAAGTAGGGTTGGGCCCAAACAATTATACCTTCTCCAAGGTGAAAAAATGACACTTTTCTCGGGCTTAACTAGAGCTGCAGCGCATTTGACAGCACATTTCTGCTGATGTTCTGCCTTAGACTGCGCATTGTTTAGCGTTGCAGCGCATTTGGGCGCGCTATTGCGCATTTTACACCCTGTTCCGTTCCGTATGTGGAAACATGTAAAACACAAAAGCTGTAGCCCTTTGAGTTAGCTTTCCAACCATATATTATGGAGCCAAAATGGAGTTCGGAGCAAAAAATTATGTCTATTTTACTAGATAGTGCGCAATCTGCCTACTGGAGTCTTCGTTCGCTCTAACCATCATCCGTTGACCCACAAATACGATCTTGGCTTAATTCCTTGAACTTTTACTCAAAATTTAAAGCTCCAAATCACTTGAATTCATTCTATAACATGTACATAGCTCGGAATCACTCCTACAAGGCATAAAATACAATATTAGTGTAAAACACTAGCGATTAAAGATCAAACTCAATTAAAGTGTTGTAAATTAGAGTGTATAATCAACTAAAATACGTAATTATAGCCTATCATCAATACCTATGGGAAAATTCATAATTTCACCACTGCTCCAACAAATATACCAAATACCGAATAAAAATCCCAAAAAAATTCCTTACGCTGTTAGAGAAAAGAAATAGAACATGTTTGGATGAGTTTGTTTTAAGTGACTTTTAAGCCATAAGTTAGGAATTCTAGCTTTTTGTTTTTTGCTTGTTTTTGTCATTTTTAACTTTAAAACAAGTGCTTAAAAGTATTTTTTAATTTACCCAAACACTATAAAATGATTTAGAAACAACTTTGACTTAAAAGCACTTAAAACAAGTCAATCCACGCGGGCTCGTAGTACTGCTTTGCAGGAATATCGTAAAGGCATGCGACATCATTGTTTATGATTGGTTTATTAGTTGTCTATTGAACTTTATGCTTTATTCAAATTCAAATACCTAATCTCTTCAACATCATTGCTTTAACATATATTCCTCATATTCGTCCTACACAAAGGTAGCTACTACTTATCAACAGGGAACATCTCATCTGGCGCATTATGTCATTTGTGTTTTGACGTTCTAATGTAAAGATAAAGTCAAAATATACTGAACTGCTGCAAGCTTAAATTAGCACCACATTTTCTATATTATATTTTTGCTAGGAGGCGAACCTAGAATTTAAATGCTAGAATAGAATCGAACTTACGCGGCACATTAAAGGTCAAGTATTACCTCTAAATTGACCAATGCGGCTGCCTAGGCTTAGAGTGATCGAACTTATGCGGCACTTTAGAGGTCAAGTATTACCCCCTAAATTGACCGATACGGCTGCCTAGGTTTAGAGTGTTAGGGTGTCAATATCAAAATATATATATTGTTATTTAAGATATATACATATTTTTTTTTTGTTTTTTACATTATCGGGGAGGGTACGGGATCTGCCTTTGTCTTTATCTCAATAGAATTATCATATGCCATTACTCTGCTACTTGTAAATGGAGAGGCGAGAAAGAATTACATCAGTTCAATTGAATTCCTTACTTTCGCTTCCAATTGTATATTAAATGCAAACAGAAAAATGTTCAAATAATAAGATCGCTCTATTTTTGAATTCATATTCACTATTGGGTGATGATGGAGTTCTTAATTAATTAATATACAAAGTTGATTAGTTATTAGGGTCATTTACAAACTTAAAGTAATACTTAGTATTATTATTCAAAAAATTTGACTTAACTTCTTGTCAAACAAAATACCTATATATTATGTTTATTTAAAGATTCTTAAATTCATGATTTAAAGAATGTGTGTTTTGGTGTAGGACGGCTAAAATAAGAAAAAATAACAAAGGAAGTATAATAATTGCAAATATAAATAGATAAATAAATGGTACAAAAAAAATGGGATATCAATATAATGCTCCCCTCCATATATGATTATGACCCTTTCGTAGATAAAATCTCTTACTTCAACTTGTTTAAAGAATATAATTATTATAGTTTCATTTTGATATAAACAAATATGGACTATGTTCAATGTTTTAAGAACGAAATTAATAATTTTTTAAAACTCAAAGTCTTTTGCAAACAAGAATTAATCAACTCTTAAACAAAATGAGACGAGTGTGATTAGATTTATTATTCCATCTAATCCTTAATAAAGAATCATTAACATATATCCAACTAGGTATTTTATTAGTTGAACTTATTACTGTCATGCACTTATATATGTAGAAGTACGTAGCTAGACAAAAAGGTTATACCTCATGGTTTATATCATTAATTATCAGAATTATATATTGCCCTCATCAGTGGCGGAGCCAGGAATTATACAAAGGGGTGTCAAAAAAAAATTGCTACTATCGGGAGTGGAACTTGCAACCTTCTGTAAATTTTGATACCCCTTGACTATTGCATTAAGAGTTTGTCTTGTATCAAGGAGTGTCATCAACCTCTTGTATATATTCAATTTTTTTTTAAAAAAAATACCTATTTACGCAGTATTATTTTCCGGCGAAGGGATGTCTGACACCCCTTGAACAAGGTAGCTCCGCCTCTGGCCCTAACAACTTGTTTGTATGGTTGTTACTTATTGTGTCGGATCGTATTGTTACTTAACTATAATGTTTATTTTGATTGTTACTTAAATTTGTATTATATTGTTAAATTCGTCATTTTGTAACGACAAAAAGTGTCACTTGATGTAACATGCAATTTGGTGTGATCGTGAGCTACCTTATTATTTTCTCTCACCTTATCCTTTCTTATTATATTATTAAATAATCCTATTTTATCCTTTGCCCAATATTTTGGTACAATAATTCTACACTCGTACCCTATATTTTCTTTGTATTAACGTAAATTTATTCTTCATATTGCTGGTGCGGAATACCATGAAACGACAATAAACGATACAGTTCATCCAATTGTTATGTTCATCAATACAATATATTATGAAACGTATATAACAACTATCCAAATAAGCGTATCACAATATTTACTATCAGTTGTACTATATTTCATTTTTTTTAACTGTCCTAAAGATCTTTGAACTATGACCATAAAATAAATCAGTCTTAAAATAATGTCACTGCAATCTTACAAGTAATTAAATTAAATAATAGAAGTAATTAATCTAAGGACTATCATGTTACTCTGAAGTCCATTTCTATATTATCATACATATATAGAAAGTTATGATAATTAACTCTGTCATTTAGTTTGATAAAATAGAAGTCTACGATATGATTCACTGCGTTAAATTTATACATACCCTAATTGTCTATACTATAATTAATACTATATATAGAACGAAATGAACTAATTTAACATTTTTCACAATAATTGAATTTGACCTTTTGTGAGCTTATAGACGTATCCAAAATTTAAATTTCATGAGCTTAATCTTTACGAGTTTTACCATAGAATTCGATTAAAATTTTGAGCTCAAATATTATATTTATCAAAATTTTAGGAGTTTTCATATAGATACATTTCCGGAGCTGTATTAATTTATATAATTTTGTATATGTTGTTAATCAAAGAAGAGATAATTCTATCTCTTTAATTTTTCAGTACATATGGGGATCGAGGGAAGGGTAAAGGGTGTAATGTGAATTAAATACATACAATGAAATAGTTCAATTTTTTTCCCCATACGTAAGAGTTTTTTTTTTTTTTTTTGGGTTAATTTTATTATAGTCATTGAACTATCCTTTAATTTCAATAAAGTCATTCAACTATTTTTTGTCACTTAAAAGTAACTAAATTTTATCTTTATCACTTAAAAATCATTTTACCTCAAACTTCCTCCATAAATATGACATGGCATACATTTTAATTAAAAAAATTCAAAAAAATGCCACATAAGCTTACATGGGTCATACCCACATTAAGATCCATGTTTTCTTTAATATGACTTGACCCAAACTCCAAATGGATTTTATGGGTAAAAAACCGTACATAGAATAGCTCTTACCATGTCAATTCACATCCCTCTTTAGATATTAAATTTCATATTATTTTTAATTAAATTTTATATTACTTTAAAATAATTATCCTAAAATAAATTTTTTTTACCTTTTTCGTTACATAATGCACATTCAATGCTGCCCATGGGACAAGCGAAAGGTAATACTTATTAAACTTGAAGTTCTGCGCATTAGACAAGCGTGGACAGAATTTATAATCATCCACTTTAAGGTTATTTCTGTAATCCGCTAGCCCGTCTTGACATCTCTAATATTAGAAAAAATAGAAAACACACAATCAGATCATTCTTAGAGAATTCAATGTGGACTATAGCGATCATTCATAGAGCAAAAGAAGGCATGAAAGACAACACAAATGAACTTCTTTATACCTTTATATCTCTCATGCACACACCGAACGACCACAAAGTAGAGGACAAAAACACAGAAACAAATAGATAAACAAAAACTAACACGTACTCAATGCATATAAACACTTAGATATATAAAAAGATTTAAAACATGTCACCTTAGTTAGTTGATTGATAACCTCTTCGCGAAGATTAACATAATGTAGTAATAACACCAAATGTTTTGGGGTGGCGAAGCCAAATCAAGACCCTCATTTTTATGTGAAGAAGAAGAAGAAATGTTGCAAAAATCTTATTCGGTAGAGTTATAAAATGACTCGTATAGGACATACAAATAAAATAAGAATTTTATAGCATAAATTATTTTATATAGAATAATTACGAATGTGCATTATAAGCTTTGTATTTTAGGTTAATTATTTTAAATTAATATGGAATTTAATTAAAAATAATGGGGAATTTAATATTTAAAGAGTGATGTGGTTGACCTGGTAAGAGCTATTCTATGTGCGATTTGTTATCCATGAAACTCATTTGAAGTTTGGGTCAAGTCATATTAAAGGGGACATGAATCTTAATATGGGTATGACCCATGTAAGCTTATGTGGCATTTCTTTAAATTTTTTTAATTAAAATGCATGTCATATCATATTTTTATGGTGGAAATTTGAGGCAAAATAATTTTTAACTGACAAAGATAAAGTTTAGTTACTTTTAATTGACAAAAAATAGTTGAATGACTTTACTGAAATTAAAGAATAGTTCAATGACCATCAGCGAAATTAACCCTTTTTTTTGTGTAGGCAAAATATAAAATTGGTTGTCCTATCGAAATAAATTGCATTCGCTAACCAAAAACTAATAAAAACAGAAAAAATGACATTGTATAGTCAATTAAAAAAAACAGCCGAAAAATATATATATATATTATATTTTTTGTGTGTGGCTCGTTTTTAATGGTTACAAGAAAGTATTTAGGTAAACATCATCATTATTACCTACTCAAAATCCAAAAATTGCACTTAATTTGCTTCTTTATATAAGATTCCAATAGAATTTGAACATAGTAATTTCCTTTTGAAATTAAAAAAAGTAATTTGTCTAATGCATAATGTGATAACGCACCTAACTAACTAGGTCAAGTCTTATTTTCCATAAACGTTAAACAAAATGCTTACCCACTAATAGTGAAATTCCAATTGTCTATATTGATTGGACCCACTATTAATTAAATAGGTCCAACTTTCTTTTTATAAAATAATATTAATTACATCTTAATCAAGTGCTAATCCAAAAGACAAAAACCTTTTTTTAAATTCTTTTTTTACTAGTATAATCTTTTCATTTGTAGGGTCTAATATCATTAATTTAAACAGTCACAATGCACCTTCAGTTAAAAATACCTGGTTGCATAATGGACTGTTAGGGACCGTTTGGTTCAACGGATTAAATGAGCTATTTGGACATAAAGTCTAATTTTTTTATCTTGTGTTTAAGTGTAGGTATAAGCTAAAATCAATATTATTTTTAGATCTAAGTTTTGATTTAACTTATCCCATAGATGGTGGGTGTATTATTTAGGTTATAATTCCGATGATAATCATGGAATATCATGGTTTTGAACCAAACGATCCGATACTGTCACTATTAAAAAAAATTAGCAAAGAACAAATTTTGTAGCTAAAGAGAAAAAAAATTCGTTAATCTCCTAATCCTACTTAGTGATAAATTATAATTTTTTTTATTAATTACGAGCGATTTTACAATAAAGTAGCAACAAAGTTCAAGCAAATTTCAGTATTAGTGCGTGAAAAAAGTAGATTAGATGTGACCTGGTTTAATTCTTTATTCATAAAATTTAAACAAATATACATAGATATTAATCCATATAGTCATTATAAAATTACTATAATAGGTAATTTAAAAAATCAAACGGCTTAGGTTTGTGTAGCACACCTAAACCTAATTAGCAACCTAACTGTCCTATATTAAGACTTTCCACATTGGTTTAGTCCTAATTATTTGACTCCTAAAATGGATAAAACTTGGTTACCAATTTTCAACCGTAAATGACTCAATGTAGAAATTTGACAAACAATCCCATGTATATGTATTTTTTTTTTCTTGTGAGGAAAAATGTATATAAATTTTCCCTTTTTGTTATGAATAATTCAGTATACCATTTTAAATTAGCATACCGTTATTTCATGTCCTCATTACATAAATATTTCTCAAAACATGAAATATAAGTCACACTCAAGTTTAATTGAAAATAAAATATACACCGAGTTATTCCCTTCTAAATCAAATAAGTTAATCTAAAACTTTCAAGATTGAATTTATTTTTCAGTAAATACAACTATTAGAGTTGTTTGATTGGGAAACGAATTATCAAATACTCTTTCGTTCACTTTTACTTGTCTATTATTTTAAAAATAGATATTCATTTTTACTTGTCCACTTTTGCATATAAAAAAGATTTTATTTTTCTTGTTTTGCCCTTAGCATTAACTACTCATTCCAAATTATTTTTCAAATACATTACACCAATTAATATAGGTATCATGATAAATTATGCATTTTATTTATTATTTCTTAAAGGGTGTGCAAAGTTAATACTGGACAAGTGAAAATTACGGAGGGAGTAATTAATTATTCTGAGATAAATTATCTCGAGATTGTTATACCACCATCTCATAGTGATAAAAAAAAATGACATTAATGTCCTAGAATAACTAATCTCGGAATAATTATACAGTGATTTTATTCCGGCCAAATATGTAATAATCTCATCTTAAATTTAATTTTAAAATTAATTATCAATTGTCTCTTGTACCAAACGAGCCCTAAGACTTTTAGCAAGGGCAGAAATGTCTTTACACATCATTCGTGGGGTGGTGTATGAATCAAGCTTGAAAATGACACGCTATTTATACCTTAGATTACAAGTAGTATTAAAAACCATATCGTAATCTAATCGTTTTCTTGAAAATATATTTAAATAACGTAAGTAAAAGTTAAAAAACTCAGAAAGCCTTTTTGTATTTTGTTAAATTATCGTACACTACTTTCTACTTGGGATTCGTCCCATTTTCCAATTCTTATATCATTTCTCTTCAGACTTTTTCTCTTCAAAAGAAAAAAGGCAAAAATCAGCAACTGTTTGTTTCTTTAGTTCTTTTTCAACTTCCATTTGAGTTCTCTTTGTAAGGTACTCATTTTTTATGGTCTATTGTTTATTTTTCTTGAAATATAATGCATATTTTTTGTGTAAATGTTATAGTTTCAGAGAGTTTAAAGTTTGCTTCTTTTTTGTTTTCTTGAAAATGGGGTTTTTTTTTGGTTAATTATTTCTGTGTGTTGTTGTGAAAACTTGAAATCAACAAGTTTAGAGCTCTGTGGAGAATGAATGAAAGAAAAGATGGGTTAATCAGAAATATTTGCCAACATTTTGTATGAATGTGTTTTATTTTTTTCTGTGTAAAGAGATTGAATTTGATTTTATATTTTGCGCTATCATAAAGATATGATCTTTTTTTATCAATAAATTATACAAAAGACAAATTTGGCATGTGGAGGAGATATAAACTATTGGGGTGTTACTTTAACTTGAGAATGTTAGGATATAACAGAGTAAGGCTATTGGTTGTCATGAAATTTAAAGATCATATGTTTTTAAGAATGATCACGGATTGCACTTATGGGTGTGACCTCAGATTGTGAACCATGAGGTCTCAGGTTCAAATCTCTTCGGAGGCAAAATTACTTGGTGATTTCTTCCCGTCTTTCCAATCCTTGGTGGACCGATACTTGTGCTGGTGCGAGGTAGCATGTATCTCGTAAAATTAGTCGAGGTGCACACAAACTGACCGGGCACCACGATTATCACAAAAATAAAAAAAGGTCGTGAAATGTAAAATGAGATGATTAATAGTTGTGGATTTCTGAAGCAAATAGTTGTAAAATGAGATGATAATGGTAGGATACTCCTACTGAATGGTTTTACTTAGTATATTAACTGCTATAATGCTAATAGGTAATCATGGAAATACAATTTTCTGGAGTGAAGGGTGTTGTAAAATGCTTATTCTTCTTGATTTCATGATTGAAATCATTATGTTTCGACCTTACTCAATTCTTGGTGAAATATTCCTTTGATAGTCTTTCTTTTGGCGTTTCATAGGATTGATTGGGATATTCAGGGTTATTATATAACATCAACAGATTGTAAGAATCATCTGCATTTCGATATTCTTTCCCTGCGACCCATTTTTGTTTTTGTTTTTAATGACCGAGAAATCCGTCTGGGGATGAGCCGTTGGATCAACCGCAGCCTTCGAAACTCGGTGAATAATGGGCCCGCCCCTCTACCCTTCTCCACTTAAATACCAAGCTTTGCTTTGCATGGTGTGGGGGCTTCTCGTGCGTGCGTGTGCTTCTGTTGCTGACGACGGAACGAGTTCACGAGGGGTGGGGGGATAGAGTGTTTTGTATACTGAGTTCAATGACCGATAATCGTTAGTTCTAATAGGAATCTGGCTCATTAATTTTACTTGAAGTTTATATAGGAGATAAAATTCTACTAACATCAGAAGGCAAGCATGCAGTTCATGTTACTTGAGATTATGAACAATTATTGCAAACAGATGATATCAGAGAGTTCTATATTTGTTGTCTTGACATTGGTAAAAAATACTGAAACCTAACGGTGCTTATTCGGGGAAAAAGAAGAAAAAGAAAAAACAGATAATCATCCCTAGCTTTCTGTTCTCATTTCAGGAGTAAGGAAGGGTTTTGAATAATGTTCTTCTTTCTCTTGTATTAACGTGTGTAGATTGAGTTTGCTATGAGTAAGTGTTAATTGTTCTATATTTCTATTTCCCAGGTCAAAGCAGGGGAAATTGTTTTGAAGTTGGATGTGTGCTTAAGCCTATTTGAAAATCTTGGTCCTTCCTATCCAGTTAAAACTCGGAACTTTCTGGAATTATGCATGTCTGGTCCTGGGGCCACTGTTGATGATATTGAAAGAACAGTAACTTTATCGGATAGGACGAAATCACTTGACGCTATTCATGATAATAACTACATTACAAAATTGACAAATGGTGAAGTTTGTCTTGCTTCTGAAACCACCAACTTTAGAGTTGGGGAGCTCTTATTACCAAATGGGGAATCCTACTCCGGGTCCCTGCTGGGAAACATACCCGAGGGTTCCGGAAAGTATATTTGGTCTGATGGTTGTCAGTATGAGGGTGAGTGGAGACACGGGATGAGGCATGGACATGGGAAACTAGAATTTCCTTCCGGTGCTGTTTACGATGGTGAATTTTCAGGTGGTTATATGCACGGCGAGGGGACGTATATTGGACCTGATAAAGTGACCTATAGGGGACGCTGGCGGTTGAACCTTAAACATGGTTTAGGATATCAAATGTATCCAAATGGAGATATTTTTGAAGGATCGTGGATTCAGGGAACACCAGAAGGACCGGGTAAGTATACATGGGCTAACGGGAATGTCTACTTTGGAAACATGAAAGGAGGGAAAATATCAGGGAAAGGAACTCTCACTTGGATTAATGGCGATTCGTATGAAGGGAGCTGGTTAAATGGTACAATGCATGGCGTCGGTGTGTATACATGGAGCGAAGGTAGCTGTTATATCGGTACATGGACACACAGCCTAAAGGATGGAAAAGGAACATTTTATCCTAGTGGTAGCAGGCTTACGGCTGGTCAGGAATTGTACCTTAATGCTTTGAGGAAACGAGGATTATTGCCGGATATGAGAAAACAAAATCAAGTCTCTCATCTCCATCATGCTGCTTCAGTTGATATGGGAAATGTCAAACTAGTAAGTGGTAACCAAGGATCATATAATAAGTGTCCAGAGAGAAACCTGTTAAATTTCGAGCAGTCTCGGCCTACAAATGTTGCTCTTGAAAGGCGATGGAGTCTTGAGGTAGCCATTGAGAAAGTTATTGGACATGATTTGGATGGAGACATGGAGGACGATATGAGTGCTCCAATTTTGGAAAGAGAATACATGCAAGGTGTCCTAATCAGTGAGGTTGTCTTGAATGATCGGTTTTCACCACCATCCGGAAGATCCAGAAGGAGGCAAAAGAAACTTGCAAGGGAATTGAAGAGACCAGGTGAAGCGATCATAAAAGGGCACAGGAGTTATGATTTAATGCTCAGTCTTCAACTTGGGATCAGGTGCACTATTTGTGATTGCTGACGACCTTATTACTTGGGTTTGTTGTAATATGTTTTCCTTGTTCTCCACCCCCCCACCCCACCCATCTTATTTACAGATTATCTCACTTATGTTGGTCTTTCTTGGGTCTAAATTTTTCTATTGGTTCCTTGAAACTACATATTGTGTTAATGTTGTATAGATCTTCCATGCTGTTTTGTAGACTTAATGAATTTAGGAAGCTGCTTTAGGTATGGGTTATTTTCTCTAGATAAAAAGAAATAATAAAGGCTGGAGAAGGGGTTACATCAGCATCACATCTTTAGCTAATAATCACGTGTTTCTGGAGTATTTGCATATAGAAGAATAGTGGAAAATTTTCCTGTAAGTCTTACTTTTCTTTGTGTCACCATGCATAGATTGAGGCGTAGAATGTCTCTGAATGTCATAAGAAGTCAAGGAAGTTACCATCTTCTAGATATCATCTATTCAGAGAAATTTGATTTGGAAGTATTTGCTCAAAGTTTTATAGTACCGTCCAATAGTTTTGTGTAAGTTAATGCGTTCAGAGGAAGAAAGCATGAAGCATCAATTGGATAATTTAGGTTCTTCTTGGGCTATTCAGATAGAAATCTACAAAGTAGTCTCTAACTTTCAAAAGGCGGAAAAAGGTAATAACCAAAAAACTTGGAAAATACTTTGACGACTTTCCGTCCCAACCATTCTTTTATATTTAGAGCTTCGGTGCTAACAACTACTAAATATTTTGTCGGGTCTGCAGAAGCACTACTTAGGCAGATAATCAAGGACATAAATAAAGGGGAAGGGTTAGAGATAACTGAAAGGCAAATCTGAAGTTAGAAAATCCCTGAACTAAGTGGAGTTAGTATCAAATTTAGCATCTTACACAACCTACTCTGATATTTTCTTGAATCACCCCTGAAGTGGAAATAGCATTGGATGTGAGGAACTTGTGTGCAAATATAATTCTTTTTTCCCATGAAACTAACCATCGAGATGGTTTTATTTGCTCCTTTTTATCTTACATCAAATATATGACCAGTTGAAATGTGACCAGATACACAGTGGGAAAAATTACACCTATACAAAGACGAGAAATACGGGCTTCAGATTTTGGTCCGCGTGCTAGCTTTTGGATGTATTTTCCGAAAGAAGGATCACAATTGACACCTACACATCAGTCCGAAGATTTCAAGTGGAAAGATTATTGCCCAATGGTCTTCAGGTTGGTGGTTTGGAATCTTTTCTCTGAGAATCGCTGATAAACTCTAAGCAGCTCTTATATTTATTGGTGTAAACTTCATGGACATTGGGGTTTTCTTTTTTGTCGGCTAGATGTGGTTTCATTATGCATGTTCCTTTTGTGCTTGTCTTTTTTTCTTCTTTAGATATGTTAATTGCATGTTCTTCTGCTGAACGAATATAATAGATCTCCCAACTGACATTATGGTTTGTACATTGGATGTACATCTGTAAGTAGTGGCTTTATCTTCTTTGACCTCTCAGTTCTGACTCCCCCTTTCTATTCGTAAAGGAAAAAACTCTAGTTTGTACATTGGTAATTGAGTTCTCATTGATGCTGATTATTCGATAATGTGGCAAAGGGGAGAAGTAGCGCCTTTGATCTAAACTTTTCCCATTAAGAGGAACACCTTCACCAACTGAGCTAATCCCTTGTGTCCTTCCATAGATGCTTTTTCTTGTTAATGCTGATGTATTATCAGAAGTCCAAGCTAGCTTGTTAGACTTTTTGATTTGCTACATACATATGTGTAGGAACTAAAATGGGTTTATTTTCTTTTAGGAATCTGAGGGAGATGTTTAAGATTGATGCTGCTGATTATATGATGTCAATTTGTGGAAATGATGCACTTAGAGAGCTTTCTTCTCCTGGGAAAAGTGGCAGTGTGTTTTTCCTGTCTCAAGATGACCGTTTCATGATTAAGACATTACGTAAAGCTGAAGTTAAGGTGTGTACTCTTGACTCAAACCTATCAGTTGATATACTGTAAATGTGAAGTTACAGTTGTAAGGCTCATACTTGTGTAAACAGCTCTTTTTTTTTTTAACTTCAACTAGATATTGAAAAACCTGTGTAGATGTCTCTTTTAAAGTTTAGCCCGTAACTGTTTCATTGGAGTTCCTTTTACATTTAAGTTGGGTATGAAAAGAGAAGATCATGACCATTGATTTCACGTGTAGGTGTTGCTGCAGATGCTTCCGAATTATCATCGTCATGTCAAGACACATGAGAATACTCTCATCACTAAATTTTTTGGACTTCATAGGATAAAGCCTTCCAGTGGACAAAAGGTAATATACTTGTAAATATAATAATTATATGCTGCATATAAAAAAACTGTACTGTATTGTGTTCATATACTTGTGTTAATATTGCGTAAAACAATAAATTTAATAAACAAAACTTCTATTTTATTGCGACTCACAAAAGTGTTCGGATTCTAATTGCTCAACAATTCTTTAGAAAAAGGAAATTGATGTGGTAAAACCCTTGCCAAATTTTCCGCGCCTAGGAGTCAATAATGGACCTTTCCCACTTTGCTCCATTGTGACTAGAAAAACCTCACTTGTCTTTCTCTATAATTAATAAGGATTTAGAGATAAGTAGTTCCAAAGGATGTTCATTTAGCTCCTTCTGTCCCAATAAAGTAGGCATTCTTCTTCTTTCATCACCATTGAAAGCGCTTTGTCCCGCCTATCATAAAGCCCCCCCCCCCCTATCTCTCTGACTTCGGAGCGCCGCTAAATAATGAGGTTCGACATCTACTTCTAATTATGGTGAGTTTGGATTTGGAAGTGTTTAAAAAGTAATTGTTTGGAATATGCAAAAGTAATAATAAGATGTCAAATCAAGTATGTGATAACATAAAATAGATTCATTTGTTTTAGTTTAAATTGTTTGAGGGAAAAACTTTCATTTAAGAGGTCAAGTTGCACTAAAGGGTTTTGACCTAAGGGTCAATGAAATGCAGTAGATGCAAAAAATACTAGGTGATCTTTTCCCATCAGCTTAAGCCTGGTGAACATAGTTACTCGGTATTTGTGTGGGTATAAGGTAGCAGGTATCCACTCTCTCTACGGTTTTGTTGAACTTCTCAAGCTCGGGTGCGTATGCGATTATTAAGAAGGTGCTATTTTACCTGTGATGGAGTGGCTTGAGTCAAATCGTTTGTCTAGACAGGGTGTAGCGATAATCAAAGTATGAATTAGTCACAGTATGCACAAACCGACCCGAGCATTAGCTGTTACTAGAAGAAAAAAGGAAGAGGTCGAGCTTTCTGGAATTAACCGTTAAGGAAAGAAGGGCAGGTTTATTACGTGGAGGGTGGATCGCATAATGATAATAGAAAACATTTCAAGATAAACTAATAAGGGGCATGGAGAGGAATTAATTTGTGGATTGGGAGTGATAAATCAGAATCATGCTACACTCTTCTCTTCGCATTCATGATGTTGTTTGAAGAAACTTTCAGAGAAGATGAAGACTGTTCTATATACATAGGACTTATACTTTTGTAACATTGGTTTTTGCAGTTCCGCTTTGTAGTAATGGGAAATATGTTTTGTACGGAGTTGAGAATCCACCGACGATTTGATCTTAAAGGTTCTTCATTAGGACGATCTGCAGACAAGGTTGAAATTGATGAGAACACAATACTTAAGGATCTAGATTTGAACTACTGCTTTTATCTAGAGCCTTCTTGGCGCGACGCTTTATTAAGGTGAGTGACTTCTAACTAAATATTCCTCATTTTCTCTAATGTACAAACATTTTTTTTTACTTTTCAGTTGCTGTTCTAACTTAATAATGTAGTAATATCCAGGGCTTACCAGCCACCATGTAACGCAGATAGCCTATAAAGCTTCTGTTCAGATTAGTGTATTTTCTTATGGTAGGGCTTGTTATTATTTTACTTTTTCTTAAATCTTTTGGAGGGTTCTGACAAAATGTGACCCTTAAGTTTGGTCTGCACTTTTAGCTTTAATCATTCTACTCAAAAATATCTTGTGTAATTAGTTTTCTTGTGATTCAACTTTGGTCGTTACATATACTGACCAAAGTAATGATGAGTGAGCCAATTAGCATTTTGTCCTTCATTAGTTTTTGAATATGGTAAGTACTATTGATGTTAAAACCAGCACTAAGAAACAATGGCGAAGCTAGAAAATTCAATAAGATTTTGAACACCCTTTGTCAGTGGGCTATGCGATGATATTCAAAGTCTTTTTTTTTTTTATTAATAACAAGTACTAATATTTTACCCTATACACAGTATAATTTTTTGACGAAGGGTGTTCAGTTGACCACCCTTGACTACACATAGCTTCACCCCTGCTAAGAAGGTGCTGTGATTACATCCAAAATAGAGCAAAAGAGAAGGGAACCATTATGTAAATTTCTGATTACCTCTTAGTATAAAGAGCTTGCAAAGGAAGCATTTTCGAACTTACAATTTGACACCATGAAAGAGTAGATACTTTTCAAGTAGGCCACCTGATTCAGTATCTTTTTCGATTTGTGGACTGTAAATCTGGTCTTGAATAAAGTTTGCTCTATTTCACGGCAAACCTTAAACTCTTATTTTTCCTTTCCTTTTTCAATTTTGTAAAGGGTGCCTTGGTGTAACTGGTAAAGTTGCTGCCATGTGACCAAGAGGCCACGGGTTCGAGCCGTGGAAACAACCTCTTGTATAAATGCAGGATAAGACTGCATTCAATAGACCCTTGGGGTCCGACCCTTCCTCGGATCTCGTGCATAGCGGGAGCTTAGTGCAGCTTTTTCAATTTCGTTTTGACATACATGTGTTTGTTTGTACAGGCAGATTGAAATTGACAGTAAATTTTTGGAGGAACAGCACATTATGGATTACAGCCTCTTGTTAGGTGTTCATTATAGAGCACCTCAACACCTACAATCTCTTATCTCCTGCAGTGGACGCACCACAGTGGATGGCTTAGAAATTGTTGCAGAGGAAGGTTTGCCTCTGAAAATGAAAAATTATAATAAGATGCACCTGAATTTACATGAACTGCTTATTTAAGGCTTACCACTGGGACAAAAAAAACTATGACCTGATAGCGTGTGGCTATTCTGTTTATCTGGTCCGTAGTTTATACAAATCTCGTCATATATTTATATGTAGAGTATTTTGTTTATACACTAGCTGGAAACATGTACAACTCTAATACCAACACACAGAAATGACAGACTTTGGACAGTTATCGATATAAGCTTTATCGATATTTTTGTTTTTTGGGCTTTATCGCTGTTTCTATAAGCTATTGTTTTGTTCTACTACTACAGAGTCCCTGGAGGATGAAATATCACCCCAAGGCCTTGTTTTGGTCCCCCGCGGAAGTGATGATAGCGTGGTTGTGGGTCCTCATGTCAGGGGCAGCCGATTACGAGCGTCATCAGCTACTGGCGATGCGGAAGTGGACCTCCTCCTCCCGGGAACAGCAAGGTAACTTTTCACCACGCTTGACATTAGTATTTTCCTAATCCAAGTGGACGCGGAGTTGATCTTTTTCTTGTTTGGATTTTGACAGTGACAATTGTACATTCCTAAATTCTTTTTTCTTTGCCTCTCAAACAGACTCCAGATTCAGCTTGGCGTGAATATGCCAGCAAGGGCGGAATATATACCACCAAAGGAAGGTCAGACGCAGGTTTTTCACGAAGTATATGATGTTGTGTTATACCTTGGGATAATTGATATATTGCAAGACTACAATATAAGTAAGAAGTTAGAACATGCATACAAATCGATTCAGTTTGATTCTGTGTCCATTTCTGCTGTGGATCCAACATTTTACTCTGAGCGGTTCTTAGAGTTCATTCGGAAAGTCTTTCCTACACTTGCATTGGCAACGTAGAAGAGTTTGAACAGTATTTTTACCGCCATCCTTAGCTCTTAGCATGGAAATTCGTCCGAATCTACTAATTGTTTGTAGCCTTTCCCAAAGGGTAGCAGAGGATACAGCTGTTGTTGTGTATTTATTCAGTGTATACAATGCGGATCACAGCTCTTCTTGTTCATAGCAATGAATATCAGATTTTTCTTTACATATCTTCATTTTTTTTAACAGCTTTCTAGCATCCTGTGATCAGCTCGCAGCGCTTTATAGGTATTCTCGGGGAGAAATTTCAAAATGGAAATTTTACACCCTATAGAGATCCTTAGTACTCTATTTATCCATTTTAAAATATTACATTCTATAAATACCTTTTTAGTTTATAGCAAAAAATTTAAATTTAGTTTCATCCTACAATTAAGGCTTAATATATGCTACAAAATATTTTTCTCTCTCATTTTTTATATTTTATCTCATATCTAATCTAAGGTACCATATATGCTAAATAATATATTTTTCTCTCCTTTTTTTTATTTTCTATCACATAATCACCGTATAACTTCCCTAAACACATTCTCTCTCTTTTACATATACTTTACGCTCTTCGCCCACATACCCACGTTTCTTAACTATTCTCCCACTCAAATACAATATTTCTCCGTCATTATCAATCCTACAGCCAGCGCCATCATTCTTACCGCCAGAAGCTATATTGAATTACTTGTGTTTGCTTAAAAACATACGCCTGGTAAATGGCTCAATCGAAAAGAAGGAGAAGAGAATGGCAGAATATCAAATGCCTAAAAACATAGGCCTAGTATTCATAAGTATTCATGTGCATTCATCTTTAATTAATTTTATTTTTAATTGTTAAAAGTTCCAATAAATTTTCAAATATATTCAAAATATATCTGTATGTATTCAACTTACTTATTTTTTAGGCCATATATGTGGTATCTAGTTTTTTAATATGTATGTAGTCTTCTGTAAGTGTTTGTGGTTATATTGATATGTATTTGAATCTGATTTACTATGAAAAATGCAATGTATTCAAATGTATTAACATGTATTTGACATTGAAAAGAAGGAGAAGAAAATGGCAGAATATTGATCCGTTGTTGCTCTGTTTTTTCGTTTTTTCACGTTCTTCTTTCTTTGACAAGAATACAGCTTAATGAGGTATCTTTCAAGTTAGTTGAGTAAAATTAGAGAAATATAATTTGATTAGATTTCGTTCCGTTTTTAACAATTTTAACCTTCCAGAATTTGCGTAGATACTTTTCTGTATTTAACGTTAATGACGTTTGAATACAGGTAAATACATATCAAAATTAGCTGGCATTCCTGTTTTCACGCCTATTTTTTTTGTTGTTGTATTATTAAATACAACAGCTTAAATACATGAAATGCATTGTATATTTTCATAAAAGGTATCTATAACAAGTAATATAGCAAAGGGTATCTATAAATGGCTAAATATGGCTAAACAATGGTGCTTTATGAAAAATTCTCTTTAAAAATATTTAAATTTACAAGTGGTCGTTCAAAAAGTCCAGTTTTAAAAGTAATCGAAATTTAGTCACTTTTCATGTAAAGATAAATTTGAACGAAAATATTATTCAAACCCCAAAAAATACGCCAGTATATTATGCTGGAGTTCCAGCATAAATATACTTGAAATCCAGCGTATTATACAGGAGTTTCATGATAAGTATGCTGGAACTCCAGCATAGTATGATGGACTTCCAGCATACCCATCATAATATACTGGAGTTCCAGTATATTATGTTGGAACTTTCCGTGTGTTGAGTTGCAGCATAATATGCTGTAAGTTCATACACAAGTGCACCGAACTCTAGTATATTAAGCTGGACCGGTCTCTGTTGCAGCAAAATAGTGGCTATTTTTCATTGACTTGGTAAATACTGGCTATTTTTGAATGACTAGTTCGAAAAGTGGCTAGACTGTGCTATTTTTAAGTATTCTTGTGGAAGAAATTCAAAAATAACCAGATTTACAAGTGGTCATTCAAAAATAGTCATAGTTTCAAAAGTAATCAAAATTTAGCTACTTTTTATGTAAAGATAAATTTGAACGAAAATACTATTCAAAATACAGAAAAATACTCCAATATAATATACTGAAATTCCAGCATAAGTATACTAGAACTCCAGTATAATAAACTGAAATTTCAGTATAATATATTAATCCAACATAATATACTGAATATTATATTGAAACTTTTCGCGTGTGGAGCATTGATCTCCAAAATATATTGCAGCAAAATAGTGTATTTTTCAATTACCCGTCCAAACTGGCTAGCCCATGCTGTTTCTACTATTCTCGTAAGCGGAATCCAAGAAGAAATAGCAGTGACCACTGTCAGATAGATTCTTCCAATAAATTATTTCCAGAGTCAAATAGAGTGCTCGGGGAATAGGAGAAAGCTGTGAGCTGAAATCTAGTTCCAAGGGGTTCAGCTTCAGGTCGATTTCTTATTGTTACTTTGTGTGTTTTGCTATTACTAGCAAGTGCATTTGCTAAATCCACCCAATTCCCCCTTCATATATAATGACCTGATGCCAAGATTTAAAAAGTTCTGTAACAGATTGCTTTCTTTTGATGCAGCGTACAAACTACTTTGTAATAAAGCCGGTATTCTGTTACATCTACCTCCAAAGACTTTTAGACGAAACAGCTAAAAGATAGAACAGTTTCGGTCAACATAGCATGATTTCTGTTAGGGCCTAACCTGCATCTGACCCTTAATACAACAACTGAGCTGCAGACGTCAACATTACCCAAAAAATGAACTAAATTGCTATGTAATATGGCCTCAGCTCATCAACCCATGTTGGGTGGTGGAGGTGGTGGGCGCATTCCTTGTCCTTGCATCTGTTGTCCTGGAAAACCTTGAGGAGGCATCATTGGAGGTCTCCCCATGTGTCCACCTGGAGTGAAATTAGCCATTGCGCCACCACCAACTGGAGGAGGTGGTGGAGCAGGTAAGTTACCTCCTGGTGGCATAGGTCTTGGTCCGTTGCCCATAGGGGGAGGGGGTGGAGGCATAGACCCAGGGGCAGATGGTGGCCCTCTGGGTGGATTCGGAGCTCCAGGGGGGAGACCATGTGGTGGTGGTGGGGGCGGCGGTGGAGCTTGGGGTGGCGGAGGTAGAGGTCTGGATGGGGCACCAGGTGCTGCTGTCCCATTTGCTGCAGGAGCAGGTGGTGGTTTGTTGGTCTCTGGCGGCTTAGTCTTGAAGTATAATTGCAACTGAAATAGATTCACCCAGAAAAGAGTTAAGAGGTTTTACCATGAAGAAATTAGTAAATTTTGGAAAACCTGTTTAGGTGCCTTACAAGTTTGTAATTCCAAAAGTGAGAAGACTTACAGTGAACATTTTCGAGTCTGGATCCCAATGTGAAAAGAACTTGGGAGTTGATTTGTCAATCTCAGTGCTTGGAACCTGAATAATGCAAAGGAATCAGAGTTCCATGATCAAATGACCAACAGTGGAAACAAGGTGGGAAAGACTATATTCGGCTATGGGAAAAAGTTACCTTAAATGAAATGATCTCATATGGTTCAGCAGCGAACAGGAGAAACTGATATCTTTTGTCAAATGGTTGGATTTTCTGTCCAAAAGGAAAGAGATACAGAAGATTAATACCTAGTTAATCTTCAAAAGATAAGAAACTACTTATTCTTCCAAATGTAATTCCAGAGAATAGGAAATTGAATAGTACTCTGTTAGAAACAGCAGAACCACTCAAGAAAAAGATATTTTGAAATACAAACCTGCTCGAAGGAGGACATGAATCGGTGCCTTGGCTTTGTATTGTCCTCAATCTCAGGATATTCAATCTGCACCATAGCCAAAGACATGAAACAACTATTTTTTTTTTTGTTAAGTTTAGTATGAAGTCATGAAACTATTAGCAAGTACAAACTTCTATAAAGTAAGAAAAAGGGGAAAACCACGGAAAAATTAAGGGTAAATTTGGCCAGCAGACTCCTTTGGTACTTGACGAAATGCACATGTAAAACTGTAAACGTGCATTTCTTGCAATCTGCACTTCTCCATTACAATATATATTTTGAGTATGTGACCAGAGGTTGGTGCACCATAGTAGCCAAAAGAAAAAAATGCAATCAACCCACAATCAGTCCAAGTATTACTATTCCCTCCTTTTCATTTGTATCTTATTTTCCTTTTCAGTCTATTTTAAAAGAATGCCTCTTTCTGCATCCAAGGGTGTGGCCTAGTGGAACCATGAGGGTTCAATTCAAATCCCGTCAAATCCCAGCAAAGGCAAAAACACTAGGTGATTCCGTATCTGTCCAAGCTTTGACAGATAAGAGTTAACTGTTACTAGTGGGAGGTGGCAGGTACCCCATGGAATTAGTCCAAATGTGCGCAAGCTGGCCCGGACACGACGGTTATTAAAAAGAATGCCTTTAAAATTCAATAATGCCTTCAAAATTCAACATTCCCATTTAGCTTTAGTGACACCCTCTCGTAGGAATGACATGACATGTTTAAGACCACAAGACTCAAAAGATATTTTTTGGTATGATATTCAAAAGCTTCTTTACATTCTTAAATTCCGTTACTGTCAAGCTAAGACACATAAAATGAAACTTATTTTGATTAGAAACCTACTGCTAGTCCAATTGGAAACAGCCGCTCTACCCTTTTGGGTAGGGGTAAGGCCTATCAACATATTACCCTCCCCATACCCCACCTTGTGGGACTATACTGGGTAGTTGTTGTTGTTGTTTGCTAGTCCAACTATTTAACCATATTCTATCATAGTAGCATTGTGACATTTTTAGCTCATAATCTGGACAAGTCCTTTACTAGTTCACCTTCATACAACAATTGAGAAGCCATGCAATTGCATACAGAGGGACTTGGTCTCTGTGTTGTTACTTGTTACACTAGCCTCCTAAGTTTTGAAAGACATGAGAGTTGCTTTTATTTTCTACTTCCTATTTTTTGAGCAAAGCAACATGCCAAAAATATGCAGCCCAGCTGTGTAAAACAGAACATTTTGTAGATATCACGTAGACACCTCCTTTCTCAAACACCCCCACAACTGCAGCCTGCACACATGGTCTTTAACACAGATTCTTTTGAAAAAACAGACATCTTCCATTTGATGAATTTCTCTCGCTTCTCATACCTCAGCAATCAATATGGTAGCTTACAAGCGGAAATCATCTAAACTCAAGAGCCAAGTTTGCTCTGAATGAGACTAGTACACGACTAGTCAAATCCATATCCTAACAATGTAAAGATATCTCAAATTACTCTCTCCATTTCAATTTATGCGTCTTAGTTAGATTGAGCACGAAGTTTAAAATTGTACGGAAAACTTCAATCTTGTGGTCTTGAATTAAAGGTGTGTGTAACATTCCAAAAATATTCTTTACATATTGTGGTCTTACATGCCATGTCATTTCTAAAAGGGAGTGCCGCTAAGAGTAAAGTAGGAATGCTGGAGTTAAAACTTGAAATTACAGAAAGGTGACATTCTTTTTGAAACTGACTAAAAAGAAAAAATAAGACACAAAAATTGAGACAAAGGCAATATTAATTAGGTCAAATTGCTACAGCTACTGTAGGAACCATCTGATATCCATCTAACCATAAAAAGGCGTGTTCCAAAATACAAGCATAATCAAATTTACATTGAGAAAATGAAAACAAGAAAAGGCTTATTGATCCAACCGGTCTGTCCATTTCATTGCACGCGACAGGGAAATAGCGGGCCTAAATTACTTTAGTCAAACAACCATATGCTTCAAAAGCAAAGCACATTTTGTGGAGCTCACTAGAATAAATCAATGTAGATTTTCCTAACTCGTCCTTTTTAAGGATATCATACAACAGACTCAAAAAAACTGAAATAGTAAATTTAATATATAATAAACTAAAATTATTGCAAAACTAAAGTCATTTTTCAACTTTTTTTGGATATGCTAAACCCCACTAGCCATCTCCCCAAAATCCCACCTCCCACGAGCCAAATGGTGGCTTTCCCACTATGCTCCCTCAACGACTCGAACCCCCAAACTCATGGTTTGGAGGAGGAGAGCTACTTCAGCTAGGCTATCTCCCCCTTGTCTCATTTTTCAAATGATACTTCTGAAGTTCTTCAATTCCACAATGAAAAAGATTTGACTTCCACCACATGTAAGAAATACTGTTATGCTATTCGAACAAGTAGGAATTTCTGAACGAACATGAACCATTGACAGAAAACAATGATGAACAGTAGCCTTCAATAGTATTGTCAACGGCGAAAAGCACAAAAAAGCTCTAAAGTCATTAGGACTTTAAGGACAGAGCTAAAATAAAGCGTGGGAAGGAAGGCGCAAATAGAGAAAATATACAAATATGTATGTGTCCTACCAGACAAATAATTATAAGCAAGAAATAAAAGATAGTACATGGACAAGGGAGTTGAATATTTTTTATGATAAAGTGAAATATCAATTGTTTAATGTGCCTCTTCAAGATTACGCTCATTGGCATGGAAAAGTATGCCTTAGAGCTTTGATGACGACACTGAAGCGCCAGCTAAGCAAGGCAAAGCGCTCAACATGTTTTGTGCCTCGCTTCAGGTTTTAAGCGCGCCTTTGACAAGATTGAGCTTAAATTGGAAGCAGATGCATTGTTGAACGTAAAAGAGACAGAAATGGAAAATCTAACCTGGAATAGAAGAGATCGTTGTTTCGTCTCTGGATCAAATTGCTTGGTCACCCGGTAGCCAGGCCGACCAATTTTAACTGCAGATCCAACCCCGTTAAAAAATTAGCATATGCCACTCAAGAATCATCCAAGAAATATATCAATTTCTCAACATGAAAGATAGTCGAACCATGATAAATCATCATGGCATTAATTTATTTGCACCTAGGTAAGAGGCCAAATAGTTATAGATGATCCATAAAACCAACCAAACAGAATAACTGTACCCCTACTATAAGATCTATCTCTTACAAGAAATCACAATTCTTGATTATATCAATACATTAGTGACTAGTTACAATATTTAAGGAACCTAGGTCAAGTATATTTTGCTAGGAGGTGGATTACTTTCTTATTTTTTTAGGATAACTGGATCGCTTGCTTGCACTTTGCCTATTCTACGTGTAAAACTCTCTGCCCACCGAATCTTAGGCAGATGAGAAAATATCACATACTTACTACCTTTTTTTGGGATTTGAACCATGGACCCTGTGGAAACCTTTTTTAACTTCATCTACCCTTTGAGTGGCAAAAAAGGCAGCCTGACTCCCGCTATGGACAGGATCCGGGGAAAGGCCGAACCCTTTGGGTGCTGGAAGATAAATTATGTGTAGGAAGTAAATTTTCTAAAAAATCTCTCTAACCAAAATCTTATGGCACACAATTGTGACTTGCTTTTTACAATGATGGCGTCAGGCGAAATTACACTCAACTCCATGGTGGTACCACTAGTAGAAATACCTGGTAACTCCTCCCATCAAGGCTTAAGCAAATAGGAATAAACATTTTGCCTCTACTGGAATCAATTCTAGTCTCCCATGTTTTCCTTCCACTTCATTAACTGTTACGTCACACCCTTAGGTAAGGTCAGCGTCAAAGCCAGGATTTAAATCGTATGGGTTCGAGCTTCTATTCCTGGGTGCATTACATAATCGTGGTGAAGGGTACATAAACAAGTATAATGTTAAACCCTAAATCCTATTCCTAATTCAACAAATAATAACAATAACACTAAAATCTCTTAACATATCACCAAAATTAAGTCCCAAATTCAAATAACAAAACTTCTCTACTCATTAAAATTACTGTAAACACACGAAAAAGGCGATTTTAATTGAATCATTACCGTTTCTTTTGAGAGCGACTTTACGCTTATGAGGCTGAGGTTGAGCGGGAGCATCCTTAGCTTCACGAGCAGCTCTTTTAGCTAAATTAGTCTGATGACGTTTCCCTTGCGTGTGCGCCAAGTAATTCCCTTCGTTGTTGTGCAACGTTAAGCAAAGCTTACATTCATAGCTTCCCAGATGGTTTCGCATGAAGTAAGGGTCTTTCGCGAGGTCTATGGTTTCTAAGGCCAGCCGTCTCAACCGTTCACGGCGGTCGATGGCTTCGTTCTGGGCGGAGGCGGCGCCGCCGCTTCCCGGCTTTGAACCCCATTCTCTGTCCATTTCGTCTTCGTCACAAAATCGAAGAGCTACAGATGTAAGAGTAATTGATGTTGTATAGAGGGCGGTTTGTTCAAATGGACCGGGTCAGTATCAGTTGGACAACCAGGCCCATGGTACCTTTACATAAATGGCCGAATAGATTCACTGATTACTTTTGCTATTCGGTACACATTATACATTATTTATAGTATAATTTTATAATATATATATAATATTTTTTACTTATTTTTTATTAATATAATTACGTGATCAACGATTTAGGTTAATTCCTCTTTTCTTCGTTTAGCCTATATCAAATAGGTTTGACCTTTAATATATTTAAAAAATAATAATGAGTTAGCTATGAAATACTAATTTTTTTTTACTTATTAGTTTTTAAAAAATCACAGTTTCTTTTAAAAGTAGTTCATGTTTAAAAACAACTTCATTTCCTACAAACTATTATTCAATTTTCAAATACATTATTTTTTCAATTTCAACCTTGATAATGTCCAAATGCCTACTTAAATGGAAAACATTTCCCTTTTCTTGATTTTTTGCTCTTTTTGGTTTAATTATATGACACTTTTTTTCTTTTTTAAAGCATTATAAAACTTTTGGCACCATTTCAATTTTGTTATTGTTTTCACAACTTTCAAGAACATTCTAAAATTGGGAGTATTTTCACCAAATGGTCTTTCTAGAGGTCAGTTTTTAAATTATGTTCCTGTTGGCTTAGTTAGCTAAATTTTATATTTAAAAATAGTTGTATATGTATATCATTTTTTTTTTTGTATACAAGTTTTTCCATTGGGTTAATAGAAGACATAATTTAAATAGTGGTCACAAATAAGGCCATTTCTGTAATTGTCCCGGCTAATTGGACATAGGACTTTGTCTACAGACATTACAAGGCAAAAATTATAAGAGTTCTAAAGTTAACAGAAAGATGTAATCCTATCAGTTATAGCTGACATTTTATGTTGAATGTACTTTTTAATTAGCTAGTGATGTTAGAATTTTGGCGAAGTTAAAATTTTGGCGAATTTCAATTGATATGGCCATATGCGTCAATAACCAATCACACACACATAAAACAAACGCGCACTACATATGTACGAGAAGATTGTACAACCTCATGCATCAATCAACTTGACTAGATGAGAGAAAATGGGCAAATTAGGTACACATCTAGTTAACACTATGCAAAGTCAAATAAGAAAATTTTCTTGGTTAATAAATATATTGGTTTCATGCTATCAATCATCTTATTATTGAGATATATACCATTGGTGCGCAGTGGCGTTGCTACAACATATATTGTGGATTTGACCGAATCTAATAATGTATAGGTCAAAATTTACTTTTGACATGATCAAATCATATTAACAATAAAGAGGCACTCGTAGACTGCCACGTGTCGCCAATTCAACTTCGATAAAGGCATGCCCCGACGTCGAAGAGATCTCTTAAGAAGCGAAGGGCAGGGCCGATAAAGCTATTGAAGACCAAGGTCGAAAAGTCAACAAAGATCGAGATCAAAGAGTTTGTGAAAACCATGGTCGAGGTTGAGTACTTATAGGGTGTGTTTGGTATGAAGGAAAACATTTTCTGGAAAATGTTTTCCAATTTTCCCATGTTTGGTTGGCTTAAATGTTTTGGAAAATATTTTCCTTATCAATTCATTTTCCTCCAATTGGAGGAAAATGTATTCTTTATCAAAAGAAGGGAAAACATTTTCCAAAGCTCCTTCTCAAACTTTGTCACCCTCACCCTCACCAATCCACCACACCCCCTCTCAAAAAAAAGTTTTTTTTTTTAAATTTCAGTTTTTCCATCCACCCTACTACCCCTCCACCACCACCCACCGAAAAAAAATATTTTTTTACCTTAAATTTTTTTTTTTTTTGCAATTTCAAATTTCTATATTTTCATTTTTTGCACCACGCAACCCCCACCCCTACCCCTACCCCTTTCTACACCACCTAGCCCCCACCCTACCCCATACCCCAAAAATCCCAAAAATCATTTTTTTACCTTAATTTTTTTTTGCAATTATTTCTTCTTTTTATTTTTCTCCACCACCCATCCCCCCACAAAAAAAAAAAAAATATTTTTTTACCTCAATTTTTTTTTTGAAATTTTAAATTTCTATTTTTTTTCGTTTTACTGCCCCTCCAGCCCCGCTCCCACCCTCTGCCCCCCCAAAATTAAAATATATTTTTCAGTTTTTAATTTTATTATTTATCGATTTAAATAAGTGGGAGGGAAGGGATGAGGAGAGTTGCATAAAAAATATTTTTTAAAAAAAAACTATTTTCTACTCTCTAACCAAACAATAAAAAATATTTTCCACTTGCCAACCAAACAAGAGAAAATAAGTGATAAAACCACTCACTTTCCATGGAAAATATTTTCCTTCATACCAAACACACCCATAGTATACAAAGTGAATAATGGCTAGTTTTAGGATAAAATATCATGGGAGAATATTCTAGTGGATATTCTATGTACCTATACTATTAGTGTATTATAGGTATATGCTCCCTATAAATATAAAGAGACACAAGGATAGGGAACAGAAGATACACTTGTAAGAAAACACATTGACTGTAGAGAGAAAATATAACTTATTGCGAGCACATGAGAAATACCTTTTTATTAAGATTCTTGTAACTTTTTCACTTGATCCAAAAAATACTTGAACATTCGAAGGTTAATCAATCATTCATCACTATCAGAAAGAATATCCACAAATCTAACCTCCTTTTAGGTAACTCGCAAGTTCTTATTTACTTAAATGACATTCATTGCTATTTATTACTCTCTTCGTCTCAATTTATGTGAACGTGTTTGATTGGACACGGGGTTTAAGAAAAAATGAAGATTATTGGAATTTGTGGTCCTAAACAAAGTCCAAATGGGGTTCAGAGTATTTGTGTGATTATAAACGTTTCTCATTAAGTGTAGAGTTGTAATTTTAAACTAATTGTTACCAAATTTAGAAAGGGTTCATTTTTCTGGAACGGACCAAAGAGAAAATAGGTTCACATAAACTACAACACATGGAGTAGTATTTAATGCTAGCTTCCATCCGCTAGGTCGTTATTGTTAGTGGTGTCCACATTTATTGACATTCGGTCAAATATACTTGTTAGCTACTATAAAATTGGTTATCGTGTCTTTTGAATAATAATATTAGCTAAGATTGGCTCGACTTTATCTAAATCTAATTGGTTGAACACAAATCTAAATTTTGGATCAAACAAGTAACTTTAATCCAAACCTTTAGTATATATTATATATTTATTTTAAGAATTCTATTGAATATTACAAATTAATAATTTAGAACTCAATAACATAACTTAAACAAACTAAAATACAAACCCATAAACTTTAATTTTTTTGGCCCTGTTGATGGGTTCTTAACCATTTCTTTTTGGGAGGTATAAGCATGAAAACGAACTATGAGAGTTGATCAAAAGAGAAAATTAACCTCGTTTCTAGTCAAATACCTTTTTATTGCCGTTGATATCTGCCAAAATATGGGCACATGAATTCATGATAAATGAGACATCTCATTCGAGTAGGGTGTGCTCTAGAGGGTATTAACCGTTCACAACGACAAGTTTATTTAGTGTCTCACACAAATAATATTAATAATTTAAGATTACGATTTTTGTCTAATAATTTGTAAACCTAAATCTTATATTTTTGGGTTTACAAAAATATAAATCAACAAAACTATAAGACTAAAAAATGTTTCATAACAATTCAACAAACATCAATTTTGTTTCTTATGTGTATTGTCAATTTTGGGCAGGAACATGCATTTGAACAGTAGAAATCAGGTGGTATATCATTGATAAATCAAAACGTCTGATGTTGACATTGGACGTTGTCGGGAGGTGAACGAAGTTCCTTCTTAAAAGAAGAAAACATGTGAAATAATTAAAAAAGGACATTTGCCCATCTACGATAAATATAAAACTTGGCCATTCCTCTTTTCTTCACCTTTTTTTTTCTTTTTCCTGTTTATTTTCCTAATATTCCCTCTTTAATAATATCTTATAGCATTATATTAAGAAAAAGTTATTTATGGGAGGAGATGATGTTTTGATATAGTAGAAATCATCCATAGTTGACAAATTAAATTCGTATTGATATTTGTTTGACTCAAACGCTATCGATTACTTTATAAGTTAGGGATAATTAAAAGTTATGAACGGATAAATCGTAACCAACTATAATAAATCCCGAAGATAGATCTACGATTTATGTGTTACAAATCCTTATGAGATTACAACGAGATTATGTAGATTATCAATGAAAATCACTGGGGAGATCAAGAGACGAATAAGTAATAGAGAGAGATTGATAATCTAGTCAGAAGTTGTATTATTAATAAAAGGCGAAATATATAAACAGCCCCTTGAAATTGTCCTCAACGACCAGTTGAACACCTCAACTAAGCTATTTATCACTTAGACACTTCAAGTGACTATTACTCAGATCAAATAAAAACCCGGGTGGAACATACCAGATACGTGAATTACACTTGCCAATGAAGCCAATCGGTGAACGACACGTGTAATTTATAATTAAAACTTAACACTTATAATTAACAAAAAAAATAAAACTAACCACAAAGTAGCCCCCCCCCCCCCCGCTTCATTTTCTTCCTTCCACAATCAAAACTAGCGCCTCCACCTACCCCCACCCATAACGACTAGCTGAACAACTTCCCCCAAAGCAGCTGTCCATCGCCTTTTTTTAAAATTTTAGATTAAAATCGTGGTTGGAACAATAATAGACATAAAGATAGTAAAGAATACCAAGAACACCATTAGTGGGGTCTTTAAGAAAGCTTGAAAGTTTAAAATGGGTTACTTGATTTGATGAAAAACTGAGAAATTAATATTAGGGTTGTCTTCAACTCTTGGTAGGGGATCTTTAGTTGAAGTTATAAGAAATTTGGAGAAGTTTCTCTTGAAATTTTGGATTAAAATCGTGGTTGGAACAATAATAGACATAAAGATAGTGAAGAACACCAAGAACACTAAGAACACATTAATGAGGTCTTTAAGAATGCTTGAAAGTTTAAAATGGGTTACTTGATTTGATAAAAAATTGAGAAATTAATATTGGGGTTGTCTTCAAGTCTTTGTAGAGATTATTTAGTTCAAGTTATAACAAATTCGGAAAAGTTTCTCTTAAAATTTTGGATTAAAATTATGATTGGAACAATAATAGACATAAAGATAGTGAAGAACACCAATGTGCCCTTTTTTTTTTCTTTTGTTAATAATTTGTCATTTTCTGATTGGGTATAAATTAAAGTTTTTCTTTATGAAAGTGTCATTTTCTGATTGGTATTTCAGGTATTTCGTGTTAGACATTTGATATATAAATTACTCCAAAGAAGAAGAGAGGTATTTCATTTTTTTCTAAAAAAAAAAAATAGGAAATAGGTCACGCACTCAAAATTTGGTTAGCAATCGCGCATATGCCACAGCAGCAACCTGTGTCTATTTGATCTGAGTAATAGTCACTTGAAGTGTCTAACTGATAAAACTCAGTTGAGGTGTTCAGCTGGTCGTTGAGGACAACTTCAAGGGGTTGTTTATGTATTTCGCCTTAATAAAATAACATTTGGCCGTACAATAAGGAAAATCATTTTTTATATAGAATAAGGATTCCCTCACTAAAATATAATTCATTTAAGGGCCGCTGATGTCCCAAAAATGTAAAAGGGCAGAGGGGGCAGAGTGCCCATGTGGGCGAGTTGACGTTACGCCTTCGTTGTTAAAGGCGCACCCCCGATGCCATATGGGCGTGAGGAAAGATATACTTGCACATTATTAAGCGTGGGCGTAAGGAGGTGTACTCGACTCTCATTAGTTATATCTGATTCGACCCCATACAGTTAGTCCTTCCGCCTGTTGGAGATTTATTCGACATACGTCAGCAATAGGTGGAAAAGATCGACTCGCCTTGACGTCGTCCGTATATGGGCACGTGGCTTGTTTTTTGAACTGACGTCACTGGCGGCATGCGTTATAATTACAACTGCTCCTGAGACAGGTCACGAGGTAATTTGACGTTTCAGTTTCCCGCCCCCTTCTCTGACACTCACCTCTTCGAATTCCGTGTATTGGGTACTATAAATAGGAAGGGGTTTCAAGTTTCTCTATTCTTTGGATCTCTTCGAGAAAAAGTTCTTTGTGCTTTTTTTCTTTTCATAGAGACTTAAAACTTTACAAACTTGTTGACGTGTCCCAACTTTGATCAAAAGCTGATTATGGCTAAGGGTAATTGTCGTCGTGAAGGAAACGGGGATGAGGCCACTTCTAGGGCTCCTCCGTCTTCGGAAGGCGGGAAGAAGGTCCGAAGGCCCTTGTCCCTCTTTCTATAGACAATGTGCTTCCTCGTGAACTATACATTCGAAGGGATTTTCCCTCGAGGTGTACAGCTCCTGCATGGGAGAAGTGTAGATTCTCTATGTCACACTTGGACGACCTACGTGTCTCTTGTCAAATTTCGGACACGGTAGTTATGAATACAGTCGGGGGGGGGGGGGGAATTTCGCCAATGTACACAGGACTGAGTTCTGTGCCTTTTACGAATACCCCTTCATAATTGGGTGTGGCCTTCCAATCTACCCGTTGGCGGAAGAGCTATGTAGGTTCTATAACATATGTCCAAAACTCACTCTCTATACATGGAAAATATGTCGTATATTGATGACTTATGCCGAGAGGGCCGAACTGTACGTCACAGTACACCATCTGCTGCGATTATTTAGTCCCGAATTTATGAGAAGGATGATGTTGTAACTGAAGAACCGCGGGACGAAGGGTTTGGTCGTCGAAACGGACGACAAGCTCAACAACCAGTTTTGGTTGAAGTTTTTCTTTGTCCGAACCTCGAATTTGGTGGCGGACCCCGCTGGATTCCCAAGAGCATGGAATCCCGAACGTAAGCGTCGTTTCATGCACTTAAGATTTTCAATTATTTATACTTACTCGACCGTTATAACCTTTTGTATTTTTGTATCTGCAGCAAGGGCATCCACGCCCCGGTCTGTGCCGGACATCAGAGCGTGGGTGGGGCGGTTGATCCCGTTCGCCGAAGAATGGAGGACGTGGGTGGCTTTTACCATAAAATATGGCCTTCCAGATATTGCATTAATTTCTATTTTGGTGACCATATTCCTTGGTACCTGTGACGACCCAAAGGGTCATCACTTGTTTTATTAATCATTTCGAGCTTTTGAGGTCTTGAAAACCTCATTTTATGTTGCCTCGATTGACGTGCACGATCCAGGCATGTAGCCGGAAAGATTTTGTGATAGAAAATATGAATTTTATGAAACTTTTGGAGAAAAATGATATTAGTATTGATATAGTTGACTTCAGTCAACATTTTTGGTAAACGGACCCGGACCCGAGATTGGACGGTCCTGAAAGGTCTGTAGGGAAATATAGGACTTGGACATGCGTCCGGAGTCGAATTTTGAGGCCTACAGCCCAAGTTATGAATTTTTCTGTGAAATTGTTTTTGATATGATTATTAAAGGAAATTGATTTAATTGGCCTTGGTATCGGGCTCGCATTTTGATTCTGATGCCCGATACAATTCTTAAATATCATATATGTGCTTTCTGCAAAGTTTGGCGACATTCGGATGTCGTTTGATATGTTTTGGACCTTGAGTTCCAAATATAAAAAGTTTTGAAAACCAAAAGTATGAAAATCATGAACTTGAGGCTTGATTTGATGAAAACGATGTGATATTGGCGATGTGATCGAACGAACAAGTTTGTAATGAGTTTTTGATGTTGTGTACATGTTTGGTTTGGAGCCCGGGGGGCTTGGGTAAAGATTTGATAGGCCGTTGGATCAATTTCTGAATTTTTGCACTGCTGGTTTTTCACCCAGTTGTTGTCTTCGCAATTGCGAAGCTTTTCTCGCAATTGCGAGAGGTCCCAGGCTGGCCTTGGTTTGCAAATGCGAACCATACTTCGCAAATGCGAAGTTGACTGGATTGAACACTGCTTTGCAAATGCGAAGTCCACCTCGCAAATGCGAGGCCTTCAGTATTGAGCCTGGCTTCGCAAATGCGAAGCATTTGTCGCAAATGCGAAGGCCCTTGAACCCAGCCTTGTTCGCATTTGCGAACATTATGTCGCAAATGCGAACCTCCCAATTATGCCTTGGCCTCGCAAATGCGAACAAAAGTTCGCAAATGCGAACTTCCCATCCTTAGCTTATTTTTCAAACTCCAGAATTTGGTCGGGGTTCGCAATTGCGAACCCCTGCTCGCAAATGCGAACACAGAGACCTGTAAATCACGATTTCCAGCTTCATTTTTCATATTTCACAACCCAAAAACATCCATTGGCGATTTTTCACGAACTCCCTCTTCTTCAAAGCAATTGTAAGTCACTTTTTACTTAATTCTTTCAATTCCTAACAACATTAAACATGTTTTTCAATAGAAATCAAAGGTTTTCATGGTAGAATTTCTTATTTTTGGTGGAATATAGGGTTTTCATGAATTGGGTAATTGGACCTCGAATCGAGGTCCGATTTTGAAACAAATCATATACTTGAACTCGTGGGGGAATGGGTAACCAGATTTTGGTTCGAACCCCGAGTTCCGACCATGTGGGCCCGGGGTCGATATTCACTATTCTGGGTAGAATGTTGTAAAAGTTGTAACTGCCCTTATGAATTAGTTTTTTGAGTAGTATTGATGATATTAAATAAATTGTGAATAGATACGATTGGATTGGAGCCAAAGTTGAAAGGAAAAGGCATTGCCACGGATTGAATTGTTCGTAAACATTCGAGGTAAGTGTTTGTTCTATCCTAGCTTGAGGGAATAGGATTATGTGCTATGTGCTATGTGATCGAGTGCGGTGTATGGGTTGTGGTGACGAGCATCTATACACTGACGTCTAGCATGACCGTGAGTCGTTGTTAATACTTGTTGTGAGATATATTTGAAGATAAATTGTCGAACACTTGCCGGGTTGTAGAATTGTTGTTGTTCTCCCTTGCCGGGACTTGTGGTGAAGTGAGATATTGATTGTCGTTGCCGGGACTTTGTTGAAATGATTATTGTGTCCCTTGCCGAGACGTTTCATGATTTGTTGTTTCCATTCTTTGTCCTTAACTTTGATTGTTAT
>JASVEL010009284.1:0-100196 GCA_032618575.1 Nicotiana noctiflora | reverse complement strand
GAATTCCTCCAAAGTGCCCGCCGTATGCTGAAGCGTGACATGCCTGCAAAACAGAAGATTGTTCTATCTCGGGGACGCATCTCCGGATCATGTTATCAAGACATATCCTAAACAAGTATGGTTCATCCCAATAATAATGCCGACTTTCACGAAAAAATCTTTTCCTCTGGACCGATGATAGGTCATAAGGAACAATGCCACTGGCCAGATAATTAGCGTAGTCAGCATACCATGGAGCTTCCAGGAGAGTAGATGTGAGCAATTGCTCGTCTGGAAAAGTTTCCAGAATTTCCCCACTCTCTTTGACAAGTTCAGCTCCTTCAAGTCTTGACAAATGGTCAGCTACTTGATTTTCAGTACCTTTTCTATCTCTGATTTCGAGGTCGAACTCTTGGAGAAGCAACACCCAACGAATTAGGCGTGGCTTAGAGTCCTTTTTATCAATTAAATATCTTAAAGTTGCATGGTCTGTGTATACGATTACCTTTGATCCTATGAGATAGGACCGGAATTTGTCGAATGCAAACACGACCGCCAGCATCTCCTTTTTCCGTCACTGTATAGTTTAGCTGTGCTCCACTCAGAGTTCTACTTGCATAGTATATTGGATGCATCGGCTTATCTTTCCTTTGGCCCAGCACTGCCCCCACTGCATAATCACTTGCATCACACATTAACTCAAAAGGTTGATCCCAGTCTGGGGCAATGATGATGGGTGCTGTGACCAGCCTCTTTTTCAGTTCCTCAAAAGCAATCCTGCATTCGTCAGTAAAAACAAAAGAATGGTCTTTCTCAAGTAACTTACAGAGAGGGTTTGATATTTTGGAGAAGTCTTTAATGAACCTCCGGTAAAAACCGGCGTGTCCAAGAAAGCTTCTTATGGCCCTGACGGATGTTGGTGGAGGCAACTTTGCAATGATGTCGACTTTAGCACGGTCCACCTCAATGCCTTTGCTTGAAACCCCGTGCCCAAGTACTATACCTTCTTGAACCATAAAGTGGCACTTCTCCTCGTTTAGTACTAAGTTTGTTTCCATGCATCTTTGTAATACTCTATTCAGATTGGCCAGGCATTCGTCGAATGAATTTCCAACCACTGAGAAATCATCCATGAACACTTCCATAATGTCTTCTACCATGTCGGTGAAAATAGCCATCATGCACCTTTGAAAAGTGGCAGGTGCATTGCATAGTCCGAATGGCATCCTCCTGAAGGCGAAGATACCATAAGGGCATGTGAAAGAGGTCTTTTCTCTATCTTCGGGGGCTATGGAGATTTGATTGTACCCCGAGTATCCATCCAGAAAGCAAAAGTGAGATCTCCCTGCCAACCTGTCAAGCATTTGATCAATGAAGGGAAGTGGGAAGTGATCCTCGCGAGTGGCTAGATTCAGTTTCCTGTAGTCCATGCATATTCTCCATCCGGTGACGGTTCTTGTTGAGATCAGTTCATTGTTGTCGTTTTTCACCACCGTCATGCCTCATTTCTTGGGTACACATTGGACCGGACTCACCCAGCTGCTGTCTGAGATTGGGAAGATTATTCCTGCATCTAGCCACTTTATTACCTCCTTCTTCACCACTTCCTTCATGTTGGGGTTCAGCCTTCTTTGATGTTCCCTGGAAGGTTTATGTCCATCTTCCAGGAGGATTTTATGCATGCAATAGGCTGGGCTGATCCCTTTTATGTCTGCCATGGTCCACCCGATGGCAGTCTTGCATTCCTTGAGTACCTGTATAAGCTTTTGAGCCTGCACATCTAACAAACTAGATGAGATAATAACAGGTAATGTGGAGTTAGGGCCTAAATACTCATATCCGAGATGTGATGGTAGTGGTTTAAGTTCAAGCTTCGGTGGCTCTTCTATGGATGGCTTTGCTGGTGGGTTTTCTCTTTTTTCTAGGTGTAGGGGTTCGAATTCGATCTCTCGCTTCCAAAATCCCTTCCTTTCCAAGGATAATACCCATTCGGCCAGACATTCACCATTTACTTCTTCCATGTTCATCAGGGCATGCTTGCAGTGGGTCTTCGATAGTCAATTCTGCATCGTCGGTTTCCACTATTACATCAACCGCATCGACTAGAGAGCAATTTGCGAACTCGCTAGGGCGCCTCATGGATTTTTGCACATTGAAGATGATCTCCTCATCGTTCAACCTCATCTTGAGTTCCCCAGTTTCACAATCAATTATAGCTCTTCCAGTAGCTAGGAATGGTCTTCCCAGGATTAGGGGAATTTCTTCGTCGACCCTGCAATCAAGAATAACAAAATCGGCGGGAAACACGAACTTCCCAACCTGGATTAGCACATCATCTATAATACCAAATGGACGCTTAACCGTCCTGTCGGCAAGCTGTAAAAGCATAGAGGTGGGTCTGGCTCTCCCAATACCTAACCTCTGTGTGAGTGTAACTGTGGCCAAGTCTTGGAAATCAAATTTCCGCGACATTAAATCATTCATCATCTTAGCATAACCAGGCATTTCTTTTAAAGCTTCAATTAATGGAATGTTCACCTGGATTTGCTTGAGCATCTCGAAGAACTTTTTGTATTGTTCCTCTTTTTGGTGTTTGGCCAACCTTTGGGGGAATGGTGGTGGAGGCCTCTTCTTCCCAGTGACTTGGGATTTTTCTATCACTTTTTCTTCAACCTGCTGCTCTACCGGTTCGGCTACTTTTTCCGCTCCCTGTTGTGCTTCTTTATTATCAGCAATTGGCTGGACCGTGGCTTTTGTCAATCCTGTGGATTCATCCAGTTCAATGTGCAATGGCGCAGGTGTCTCAGCCTGTCTGTCAATATTTTCACTTTCATTCTCAGCATCAAGATCTCTACCGCTTCTCAGAGTCACTGCCATTATTTGCTTTGGGACTTTGGTCCTTTGGGTTTATTTGTGTGGCTGCAGGCAATGTCCCTTGAGGACGATTGTTGAGAGACATAGCAATCTGGCCCACCTGTACTTCAATATTTTTTATGGCTGCATCATGGGCATCTATCCTCTCATTGGTTTTGGCATTTGACCCGATTACCCGTTGCATCATAGCTTTCAATTCTGCAAACCCATCGTCATGTCTACCCCCATGCTTTGGTGGAGATGGATGATATCCCTGATGCTGATTGCCGAAATTCTGAGGTCTAGGATATGGAGCCATGTTGTGTGGTGGCCTCATACTTGCTTCATTATACTGTGGCTGGGGAGGTCTGTATTGCATTGGAGCCTGTTGGCCCCAGTTTTGATTACCTTGTCGCTGTCCTCCATAGTTAGCCACATAGTTCATATCTTCATGCTGATGATGATGTTCTTGGTCTGCAGCCCATGGATTACCTATGGGTTGGCTAATGCAAGATGTGCATAAACCACCATTGGTAGTATCCACAATGTGAACTTGCTGCTTAACCCCCGATTCTTCCATCTTCTTTGTTAGGATGCTCATTTGTGTCAATAGAGTTGCCATGTTCTCCTTCAGAGTGTTGGATGGATCTGGAGGTACAGAGTGTACCACTGGTGTGATAGGAGCATTCCTATACATCCACCCGGAATTTTGAGCCATCTTGTTCAGCAAATTTTGGCCCTCTCTCCAAGTCTTGCTTAGAAAAGCCCCACCTGCTGAAGCATCTACAATATTCTTCATACTATATGAAAGTCCCATGTAGAACCTTTGACCCAACATCTGTTCAGGAATCCCATGGTGAGGACACATAACAAGCATACCCTTGAATCTGCCCCAAGTTTCATGTAATGTTTCCATTGGTTTCTGCTTGAAGCTCACAATCTCATCAATTTGTTGAGCTGTCTTGTTAGGTGGATGAAACTTGTTGTGGAATTGTTTGACTAACTCATCCCAAGTTGTAATGGAGTTTATTGGGAGTGAGTTTAGCCATATCTGTGCTGCTCCTGTAACTGAGAATGGAAAAAGTAGTAATCTGATGGCTTCCGGAGTTACATTCGGTTGCCTTTGTGTTTTGCATATTGATAGAAAGTTCTTGAGGTGCTGCTGTGGATCTTCAACCTGAGACCCAGAGAATAATCCCTTGTTTTGCAACAAGTGAAGCATGTTGTTGGTAATCTGGAAAGACTCGGCTTGAATTGCTGGCACAACGATGGCAGTTGCCAAATTATCCGTTGTGGGTTGTGCCCAGTCGAACAATGCACCTTCTTGTGCCTCCTGTGCCTCTTGCATGTTTAGCCCGGCTTGCTGGTTTTGAGCGTTCATGTCACCCATGTCGAAGTCTAGTTTGATTGGTTGTTGAGCTTGTTGAATTTGTTTGATGGCTTTGTTACGTGCCCGGAAGGTTTGCTCGGGGTCTGAGAGTCCTTCAATTAGTTCTCCAGTCCTTGCAGATTTTCTAGGCATGCACCCGAATACCCAAATCAACAAACGTCAAAATATTCAATGTAGAGTGTAGAAAGAACCTGAATACACAAGAATCTTGAAGTTCTGGTAATGGCAATTGATAATTCCGTTAATTCCCACGCAACGGCGCCAAAATTGATTCACGTCCAAGCAACGGTCGTAGTCAATATAACTTGGTTTAATAAGTCCAAGATCGATCCCACAGAGAATTAACCTACCAATTGCAACTTTCACAACCCCAAAAGTACTTACGAATCAAGTTCCCAAACTTTGAATATATGTATGTGTGGATTCGAACAACTACTTTGCAAGAATTAAAGAATGCTTTAAAAGAAAGAATTGAATGTTGAATGAAATAATATAGAGAAAGACTAAGGTATTAATTTCCCCTATTGATGGAATCCCTTATCGTTATGCTCATACAAATTGTTAATATATTCTATCAATCATGAACGCTATGTGTATCGTAACCCTCTCCCGAGCAATTACAATAATTTACTAGTGCACTCTCCCGAGCTACCCTAGCTAGCTTTAAGTTGAATAGTTCACTTTAGATTGCACCCAAGACTTCGTTATTCCTAATCCCGTCTTTACGCCTAAAATTATAGATTCCTCTAATAACCTAGGTGTGGTGTTGTTCAACAATAAACCTAAATATGCACTCTTTTCCAAGTTATGCACACTAAATAGGCACCGCTAATTGGGAGCTCTACCAATTAACTACAATAAGAATGAAGTTGAACAAATAGAAATCTACGTCACAATTTGTAATCACATAAACGATAAGTTCATCTATCAATAGGTTCCATCAAAACCTTAGAAAAGAATTTAGCTACTCATGCTTGAAGAAACAAAAAGAATAATAATTGAAATCATAAAGAATTGCTTGATATAAAATAATAGAAAGAGTTTGAGAGGAATCTCTCCTACTAAAACCTTGCAAAAGTATTGAAGAAATAAAGTACATGCCTCTATGGGGCAAACTAGGAGTTTATATAGAGGTTTTAGAGCTAAGAAAACAAATTAGAGTCCAATTAGGATAACTGCCGCTGGGACCTCCGCGGTTCGTTCGCGGCCGCGAGCGGACCGCGAACAGTCAAGATTCAGAGGGCTTCGTTTTTCGCGGTTCATCCGCGACCGCGAGTGGACCGCGGATGAACAGTGCTTCTGTTTCTTTACTGTTTCGTCCAGCCCTCTTCACTTTAGCTCTTCTCTTGGCCTTTTCATCAACTTATGGCTTCAAAATGGCTTTTTAAAGCATCCAATGCATCACATGTACCTGTAAAACACAATCAAACACTAATCAAAGCATTTTGTCCTCTTAACAACATTGTTCTTATAATAAAGTGTGATTATTTAGGGTATAATTACAGTCAAATTCACCTATTATCACGCATCACCATGGACTTTGTATCTGGGCTTCCACGGACTGTTAGGAAGTTTGATTCTATTTGGGTTATTGTGGATCGGCTGACCAAGTCCGCCCATTTTATACCGGTGAGCACTACTTATTCATCGGAGCGACCGGCGGAGATCTATATCAAGGAGATAGTTCGGCTGCATGGTATTCCAGTTTCCATCATTTCAGATAGAGGCACTCAGTTCACTTCACGGTTCTGGAGAGCTGTACAGCAGGAGTTAGGTACTCGGGTGGAGCTGAGCACAGCATTTCACCCCCAGACTGATGGGCAGTCCGAGCGCACTATTCGGATTTTGGAGGATATGCTCCGTGCGTGCGTGATTGAGTTTGGAGGTTCATGGGATCACTTCTTGCCACTGGCGGAGTTTGCTTATAACAACAGCTACCAGTCTAGTATTCAGATGGCACCGTACGAGGCCCTATATGGTAGGAGGTGCAGGTCTCCCATGGGTTGGTTTGAGCCGGGCGAGGCCAGGTTGCTAGGTACTGATATGGTTCGGGAGGCTATGGACAAGGTCAAGGTGATTCAGGACAGACTTCGTGCAGCCCAGTCTAGACAGAAGAGTTATACGGACAAGAAGGTTCGCGATGTGGCTTTTATGGTTGGTGAGCGGGTTCTGCTTCGAGTCTCGCCCATGAAGGGCGTTATGAGGTTTGGGAAGAAAGGGAAGCTGAGTCCTAGATTTATTGGCCCTTTTGAGATTTTGAGGCGTGTTGGGGAGGTTGCTTATGAGTTGGCCTTACCTCCCGGCCTAGCCGGAGTTCACCCCGTATTTCATGTCTCCATGCTCCGGAGATACCATGGTGACCCGTCGCATGTGTTGGATTTCACATCTGTTCAACTAGGCAAGGATCTTTCTTATGTTGAGGAGCCAGTAGCCATTCTAGACAGGCAAGTCGGGAAGCTAAGGTCAAAGAACATCGCTTCGGTAAAGGTTCAGTGGCGGGGCCAGCCGGTCGAGGAGGCGACTTGGGAGCCCGAGCAGGATATGCGCAGCCAGTACCCTCATCTTTTCACTACTCCAGGTATGTTTCCTATGCTCGTTCGAGGACGAACGAATCTTTAAGTGTGGGAAGATGTAACGACCCGACCGGTCATTTTAGAAAATTACACCCCAATCCCTAATTTAACTGTTCCCCTAAGTTCATTTCTGCTATTGTGGGTTGCCGGGAGAGTCGGTTCTGAAAATTTGGGCATTTTGGGACACTTAGTCCCTAAATAAGAGCTTTGAAGCTAGAAAATGGTCCGTAGCCGGAACAGTGTGAAGACGATCTCGGAACGGAAATCCGATGGTTCCACTAGCTCCGTTGGCTGATTTCGGGGTTGGGAACGCGTTCGGAATGTATTTTGGAGGTCCGTAGCTCAATTAGGCTTGAAATGCCGAAGGTTGGAATTTTGGCGAATCCGAACGATAGGTGAGATTTTGATCCGGGGGTTGGAATGGAATTCCGACAATTTCTGTAGCTTCGTTATGTGATTTTGGATATGTCCGCAAATTTTCAAGTCATTCGGACGTCGTTTGGTCGGGTTTTAGATCGAATGTGCAATTCGGAAAGTTTTAAGAAATTTAGGCTTGAATTCGATGTGAATTATGGGTTTTGATGTTGTTAGACGTGTTTTGATGATTAGAATAAGTTCGTATCATGTTTTGGAATAGGTTGGTGGTTTTCGTTGGGATCCTGGGGGTCTCGGGATGAATCCGGGGGTCCAATCGGGCTATTTTATGCATTTTGGAAATGCTGTTAACTGCTGGTGTGTGCTGCAGACGAATGCTCTATGCGATCGCAATGGGCTAATGCGATCGCATAGAAGGTTTTGGAGAGGCCAAGTAATTGTTCTATGCGATCGCGGGCATGGATATGCGATCGCATAGTTCTGGAAAGTTGTGCTCTGCGATCGCGTACAGTCCTATGCGATCGCATAGTGTATGGAGAAGAGGGGTCATAGGTATATTTTGGTGAGCATTGCGATCGCATTAAGGACTATGCGATCGCATAGAGTAGTTTGGCGAGGGTCAAAATTTGTTCTATGCGATCGCAACAGGGATCATGCGATCGCATAGAGTAAAAATGTCTGGCAGTGACTTAAGTCCGGAAACATTTCAGCCGCGACCCATAAATCAAAAACACCATTGTTGAGCTCCATGAGAGGATTTTGAAGGGGAAACGCTGGGATATCATCGGGAAATCATCGGGGGTAAGTTTCTTGACCTTAATTCGTTGGTTTATCATGAAATCCATGATTATTTCACCGAAATTGGAAGATTAAAGGTGGGTTTGAGCCCTAGGCCTAAATGTTAGAAAATCTTTGATTTGAATGGGCAAACGGAGTCCGATTTCGATAAATTTTATATGCACAGACTCGTATTGAGATAAGGAACCCGAATATATATTTTTCGTGATTTTTCGATAAGCGTACCGGAAGTCGGGTTTTGGCAACTTGTGGGTTTTGGTGAATTTTGAGTTATTTTGATTGGGTAATGCCCAATTGGCCTATTTTGACGTGATTCTATTGATTTTATCAGATACTACACTTGTGGAGGCCGACATTCGTGGCAAGAGGGTTATTACTTAGCGGGTTTGTACCGGAATTGAGGTAAGTGGCTTGTCTAACTTCGTGTGGGGGACTTCCACCCCTAGGATATTATTGTGATACTTTAAATGCCTTTTACGCGAGGTGACGGGCGTGTACATGCGCTGGTTGTTGAACACATACTTTACTCAAAATGTTCAATGAGTGATATTCCCGGTTTTAGATGTTAAATTCGATGTTCCTACCCGGTCGTAGTTGGAAAAGCATGATTTGATAGAATCTAATTGTCTAGTTGCTTAATTGACTTACTTGAGTTTTCTTGGTAATCGCTGGCGCTGTTCATCGGCGAAGTTATCGTTAAACATATTATACTTCTCTCTGTGTATTCCTTTACTTGCTGTGGTTGTGGACTACGGGTTCGATTCCCGAGATCCCGAGATTATTGAAATATGGACTACGGGTTCGATTCCCGAGATCCTGAGATTATTAAAATGTGGACTACGGGTTCGATTCCCGAGATCCTGAGATTATTGAAATATGGACTACGGGTTCGATTCCCGAGATCCCGAGATTATTGAAATATGGACTACGGGTTCGATTCCCGAGATCCTGAGATTATTGAAATATGGACTACGGGTTCGATTCCCGAAATCTCTGACTTATTGGTAGGGACTGCGGGTTCGATTCCCGGAGATCCTGAGTTATTGAGATATTATTGAGACATGGGCCGCGGGTTCGATTCCCGGAGACCCAGAGGTACTGAGAATGGGACTGTGGGTTCAATTCCCACAGATCCTGGATTCGTTTATTTGAGTTGGTTATTTGTTATTAGCTTGATTGTAGACAGTTTCAGTAAACATCGTAATGTTGTGATTTCGGAAATTATTGTTGTTATCTGTTAAACTGTTTATTTTGTTATCATCATATTATTATTGTTTCTCAGTAGGGCCCTGACCTTCCTCGTCACTACTCCATCGAGGTTAGGCTTGGGCACTTACCGAGTACCGCCGTGGTGTACTCATGCTACTCTTCTCGCACACTTTTGTTGTGCGGATCCAGGTACATCGAGCATGCTCGTACTAGGTGATTCTGCAGCCTTTCCGGGAGACTTCGAGGTATGATCTCGCTACGTCCGCGGATCCGGAGGCTTCCCTTCTATTCTAGTATTACTAGTTGACATTTTTCTTCATTTCGTTGTTAGATACTCTTTACACATAGAGCCACATTTGTATTTCTTTTTTAGTATGTGTTACCGTGGGGTTCCGGATCTTGGTAGTGTTTATTTATTGTGTGACGGATGTATGTGCCAAGTGGCACGGATTACATATCTTTTATGTTATTTTCCGTTGTTTCTTATTTAAGTAATTATAATTTATAGATTCCGCAACGTGTTAGGCTTACCTAGTCGTGGGGACTGGGTGCCATCACGACATGTTCACAATTGGTGAACTAGGGTCGTGACAGGAAACCTCATGATTACTTTTCCGAATTAATGAGTCATATTTATCCTCACCTGGTGCTCGTCTCAAAGTCTAAAACTCAACGGTTACAAAACATAAATGGCTAAATATGAATAGAAACTATGTAAGAATTGTCAAATAATCCTAACAGACATGGATCAAATCTTGGATATAGTACTAGATTTTTATTTCCATAAAGGGAAAATTTTAAACACAAACTTTTCACCACCAGGACCTTGTCCTCATATAATATCCACCGCAACTTGTAGCTCGGTTTAAAAAAAAAAAATTTCACGTTATACAAAGTTTTGAGGATCTCACCCTCCACTCTGAATCACAAGTATTTGCACATTGTGCCACTAATGTTTTCATTTCCTTTCTTTCTTCTTTTCAACTATTGTCCATCAAAGAGTATCACGGCACAAAAAGAACCCTCATACCGATAGGGCATACAATTAACCATTGAAAATAATTATTTCAGGAATTACATCAATTCCCATTGTAGTAAATAATATAAAGTCACTTTCGACCTCATAAATATTCCTAGTGGCCAACACATAATAATAGGGATAATTATCTCCATTTAATAGCACAACGTGAGTATTCACATAAGTAAATTTGATGATTACGAAGCTCACTCATGAGCGGAGCATATTAAGAGGACTTGCCTCAATTCTTCAATGACCAAATCAAATTGAGTAAAAATATCCCTTTATAACAATAAGAATTGTACATGTGATAACACCATATGGTGTAGTGACCTCAGTCACACCATAGAAATTATGTCAACAACTGGGTCTCCACCTCTAGGAGTCTCACCTCCGCCTCTAACATCATGACACCTAACTCTGGCTGGTCATGTAGGCTGAGTATTGACTGCAACGGGGCACGTAGCTTGAGTTCCTTCGTAAATTATATTTCTCCAATCTGCCACATTCACAATAATTCCTTTGAGGCTCAGCTAACTTATTGGACATGATGACATATTCGGCACTATCATAATGACCTGGCATAATCGTTCATATCATACATACCACACCTTTTAAAGAGTCCGGGAGGTAAACTCCTCCAAAACATTTCTAAAAATAGGGTTGAGTAGGTAGTGTTGAAACCACTTCAAATAAATCAACTAGACGTTAAGGTCCGTTGAAACCACAACCGGCTAGTAAATACATTATGTTTCCACTACTTCACTCGCCACCCAAAACACAATAGAATCAACCATCTCGCTTTCAACTATTCCCGCGTTCTGCAATATCTCATAGCAACGGTCAATAAAATCCTCTGGGTTCTCAAAATATGCACCACTGAAGGAGATAGCGAAGAGTTTGGTAAAACTTATTCGAAACTCCGTAAAACTTCTGAAGGCATCGTTGATCTATCACCAGCCTGTGCCATTGTTCGGCTGAAGAAGCGGTACATGACTTCGCCATTCTTGGGAAGACAAGAGTAGAAATTCAACTTAACATTTGAAGAACAAATTCGCACGATAGGAAAGAATGAAGGTGAAAAATTTCCTCACTTTGTAGCCTCTAAGGGATAAATACAGACGTCTCCGTACCGATCCCTCAGACTCTACTAAGGTTGTTCGTGAGTTGTGAGACCTGTAAAACCTAGAGCTCTGATACCAACTTGTCATGACCCAGATTTTCCACTATCGGGAGTCATGATGGCGCCTACTAATGGAATCTAGGCAAGCCAATTCTTACTTACATTTTCATTAATTACAACTCTCTTTTCAAGACTTTAAACAAAATCATGTAATTACAGTGGAATAATTAAACTTAGCGGAAGACTTAGCAAATTTTACTAAATACGATACAGAAAACCCAAACATGATACACTACCCAAGACTGGTGTCACAATACTCACGAACTTCTAAGAATACACATAACCATCTGAAAGAAATATAAGTTGTTTATCTTGAATACATGCGATAACATAATGAAAAATATAGATAGAAGAGACAACGGATCCTGCGGACGCCCGCAAGGCTACCTCAAACTCTCAGTAGTCAGAATATCCACAATCGTGCTACTGCCGCTGCTGCTGCCCGTAACCTGTATCTGCGTAAAAAGAGCGTAGAGTGTAGTATCAGTACAACCGACCTCAAGTGCTGGTAAGTGCCTGGCCTATCGCAGCGAAATAGTGACGAGGCTAGAATCAGACACCCACATAAACCTGTACAGTTGGGATATATACATATACAACAGCAGGAAAACGTTATCGAACATTTATAAGGAAAGAATATGCTATGAAATAGCAATTCATAATTTATGATATCCGAAGTAATCTGATCAACGGAACAAAACTTAATTTCATGTCTCAATTCATTTTTCATTGCATATCTTGTGGTAGGCGTACTACTCGCTCCCAGATTTAATATTAGGCTACCGGCAACTATGGCCAATGCCAAGATTAGAATAACCTTGTGGTCGGCGTACCACTCGTTCCCATTTCATATAGGCTACCAGCAACTATGGCCAATGCCAAAAATCATATAACCGTGGTAGGCTTACCACTCGTTCCCATTTCATATATATAAGTGGTCGGCGTGCCACATGATCCCTTTTCTTAATATATGAGTAGTCGGCGTACCACACGATCCCAATTCTTTAATATACAAGTGATCGGCGTGCCACACGATCCCAATTCTTTAATATATAAGTGGTCGGCGTGCCACACGATCCCTTTTCTTAATATATGAGTGTTACCGGCCTTAAAATCAACAGTACGTATATAAAAGTGTTACCGGTATTAAACCAATAATCTCCACATTCAACAATATTTATATTATTGGTGTAAAACCAATAATTGATAATAAATCAACAATATATCTTCGTTACCAGTGTGACACCAATAACTCTTAATCAACAATTTATATATATATATACCGGTACGAAACCAATAATAATTTTCTTTCACATAATCACATAGGATTAATAATAATTTAATCCATTTAAGACCCACGGTCATGCACGACCCCCAACGTATAGATACTCGTCACCATGCCTATACGTCGGACTCCACATACAACAATTTACACATAAACTCAATTCCTATTCCCTCAAGCTAGGATAGAACAAACACTTACCTCGAAAGTTTACGAACAATTCAATCTATAGCAATGCCTTTTCCTTTCAAATTTGGCTCCAATCCAATCGTATCTATACATAATTGATTTAATATCATCAATACTACTTAACAAACTAGTTCATATGGCCAAATATAATTTTTACAATATTTTGTGCGGAATAGTAAAAATTGACCTCGGGCCCATATGATCGAAACTCAAGGTTCGAACCAAAATAAATTCACTCAATCTTTCACGAGTTCAAATATATAATTTGTTCTAAAATCGGATCTCAAATTGAGGTCAAAATCCCAATTTTTATGAAAATCTAAGTTCTACCCAAAAACCCCATTTTTACCCATGAAAAACCTTAAATTTAAGATGAAAACATGATAGATGATGTTAAAGTTTGGAGAAATTGAGTAAAAGTTGACTTACAAATGATTTGGAGAAGAGAGAGTTCGTGAAAAATCGCCAATGGATGTTTTGGGTTGTGAAAATATGAAAAATGAAGTTGGAAATCGTGATTTACAGATCTTTGCGTTCGCATTTGCGAACAGGGATTCGCAATTGCGAACCCCGACCAGCCCTGGGATTTGCGAAATAAGTTTCGCATTTGCTAAGCTAGGCCAAAAATGGGAAGTTCGCATTTGCGAACATTTGTTCGCATTTGCGAAGCTAGGCCAAAACTGGGAAGTTCGCATTTGCGAACATTCGGCTAAAAGGGGGGTGGTCGCATTTGCGAACATTTCTTCGCATTTGCGAACTCTGGGCTAAAATGAAGGAGTTCGCATTTGCGAACATTTCTTCGCATTTGCGAACTCTGGTAAAAAATGAAGGTGTTCGCATTTGCGAACATTTCTTTGCATTTGCGAAGCTTGCAGGTCATGTACTAACAACACCTCTCTAACATGAAAAATTGAACTCGTGGCCTATTCAAAATTCACCCGATCCCTCGGGGCTCCAAACCAAATATGTACACTAACTTATAAAAATTATACGAACTTGCTCGTGCGATCAAATCGCTAAAATAACATCAAAATCAATGAATTGAGCCTTAAAACTCAAGAATTTTTTCAAAATTTCATAACTCCCATAATTTCCAATTTAAGGTCGAAACACGTCAAACGACGTCCGTTTTCAACCAAACTTTACAGGAAGCGCTTAACCAATATATATGACTTGTACCGGGCATCAGAACCAAAATAGGAGCTTGATACCATTACTTTTTAATCAAATTTCAATTTCATTTTCCTTAAATATTTCAGGAAATAATTTAAAAGAAAAATTCTTTTACCGGGGTTCTAGACCTCAGATTTCTATTCCGGGCATATGCCCGAGTTTCATATTTTTCTACGAATTTTCTGAGACCATCAAATCACGGGTCCGGGTCCGTTTACCAAAAATATTGACCAAAGTCAACCATATCAATATTAATATCAAAATTCTTTAAATTTTTCACATATTTTATATATTTCAACATAAAAATTTTCGAGCTTCGCGCCCGGACTGCACACGCAAATTGAGGCAACTATAAATGAGGTTTTCAAGACATCAGAAGCTCAAAATGATTAAGAAAACAAGTGAGGACCCTTTGGGTCGTCACATGTACATACTCTCCTAATATATATTTCCATCATTGTTACACAAGAAACTCCAAATAATGTACTAATATATATATATATATATACTTTTTAACCAAAAAAATAAACTATTAACCATTTTCATTGCCAATCCTACCTTTATATAGACATTTTTAACTTTGGAAAAGGAAAAACGGTAACAGTGTATATTGAGTTAAACATGAAGAAGTTATACATCAATGGCTCAATGTGATTGAAGGATTTTTTGAAATTAAATTCAAGATATTATATTATGTTGTTTGTGCAAAAACAAAAAAATGGCATATGCCAGACAATCTTCATTATGATTTATCTTTGTCCTAATTTCCAAGATAGCTTAGTTGTATCCTATAAGAGGAAGAAAAAGTAAACTCCAAATTTGTGACTTGAAAAGCTAGTCTCACCACCATTCTTTTGGTTGCGGTCCACAATTTAGTAGCAAAAAAAAAAAAAAAAAAAATATAACCTGTTTGAATTTAAGGAAAAATCACAAAATCAAACAAAGTACAAAGAACAAATCACACAAAGCAAGTTAAGGATAAAATAAGAAAACACTTGAAGCAATGAACTTACGTCAACAGTACGTAAGACTTGAAATTTTGATATCCACTAAATGATCATATTTGAGTTCCACCACCTGTTTATATATTTGACATGAAAACTCGTAGAATTATTTGGATGCAGGTTGTTTCAGTATTTTTTTAGAATTCTTTTGAATCTTGGCATTAAAGTGTATGTGTTAGTTAAAAATCTTTTTCTATTTTCAGTATATTTCATACCAATATAGCCTACTTATTTTTGCAAATTATCAGGGCAAAAAGGTTGCATGCACTAAGTAGCAAGAAATTAATGGTATGTGAATCACTAATTATGGTATCAATTCAATAAAGTATCGGATTGTAACCCAAGACTAAACCAATTGATAGTTTACTTGGTTAATATGCTAAATATAAATGGCAAGTAAATAAGTACCATATAAACTTAAACTTCAAATACCAAAAATTCAAGGATTTCTTTGTACTTTAACTAACAAATTTTTTTTTAGTTCATTTTAAGGCACTAAATATTATGAAAATAATTAAATGACCATTATGTCTAATGTAAACTTTATTTTTATAGGGTAAAAAAGGCGAACGACATTTCGTTAAGGGCTAATATATATAACTAGTGTGTTCCAGACAAGCCCCATGCTCGGGTAAAAGGTTACCATACAGTCATTAAACTTTGTAGAATTCTTCTATATTTCGACTATTGATTAAGCGGATTACCGCCAGTCTTTAAGCTAAAGGATACAATTTACTGTATCTGTGTATAGGCTACGCGGACTACCGCATGCCTATCCAGAGATCTTGTTAATGGTATCAGAGCCTAGGCGCTTTCATAGTAGATAAAGTACTAGATGTGAAGAATCTAGCATAGACATGAAATATTTGAACATGGATCCAGGAGAAACTAGTACTAAAAGTACTAGATTAGAAGAGGTAGATATACCTCTTAATCTTGATTTATTGAATAAATGGACTATTCCTAAAGTCCCTATGAAAACCATTTATGATTATGGTTTGTTTGATAAACTGTCTAATAAACAGTTGATTAAAACGACAGAGCAATCTTTAGCTCTAAACTCATCTGAACGGACGATTCGTTTACTCAGTAAGAGAGATATTTCTTCTTATAGAAACATGTATAATTATTTGCATATTGGTATGGTTCAAATTGATTTTAAACCTTTAACCCTTAAAGGGTTACCAGAGACTTTCCTAGCAGCTCTTAGAGATGCTAAAAATTTAAATTTTAGACAGTCTCTAATGGGTTCGATTGAATCTACTGTCGCCTATGGTCCAGTATATTTCAATACTCAACCCAATTTACAATTATCTTTTTCTGATGTTAATATTCTTGATGCCTTGACATTAAATGTCAAAACTCATGGTTATAACTATGCTCCGGGTTCGGAACTTATATGTTTGTCTTATAGAATTTATTTTAAATTATTGTCTACTTTAAATCCGAGATGTAAGTTATATGATACATCTGATCAAACGATTTTGGTAGAAACTAATTTTTCCAAATCAAAGGTCACCACTAGGAGACCCATTAAGTGGGAAGAAATTAACTTTCCAACCACTTGGACCTTAAATTCGGTCATATCTCCCGAACAGATTACTAATGTTGTTTCTCGGGACGAGTATTCTCATATTACTCAAAATCCCGATGGAAGGATTTGTATCCAGTTTGATAACGAGACCCCTGTTTATAGCAGAAGGTCAATTTCTAGCCATTTCCCGGCTATTCAACATATCTCTCCTATAGAAAAGGTGGTCTATGGACCAACTCGAAAGAGTGCCGCATCCCTGCATACGATTTCCAGTAGAGATAATAATAGCTACGTTGAAGAGGTACGAATCAACCCTCAAACAAATATTGTCCAGGATAGTAAAAATGTCCCGGATAAGGACATTCCTTCCCCATCCGAAATGGATTTTGACCTAGATAGTACTTAATGATTCCACACCAAATTGATTTTAGTCCGGGTTCTCCGGCAAGAAAGTTTATTCAAAAAGAATTTTCTGATAAAAAATGGAACCAGTTTAAAACTTGGTTTTTTGACACTTATAGTGAAAATGATTTAAATTGTATTTCGCAAGAATTCTATGAAACTTGTGCTTTGCATAATCAAATCATATATTTTGTTCCCTGGTTTATAACCACTTATTTGCCTTATTACATTAAGGTACTAACACGTTCTTATCATGAAAGCGATGGTAAGATTGTTACCACTGTATATCCTCCTCAAGCCCCGTTTGTTTTACCAAATAGTACTGGTATAACATTTTCTGCTTTTCAAAAATTTATTGAAAAAAATGTCGGGCAAGTTAGTATTAACGAGATTAATAATCTCTTTTCTAAAAATAATTATTTGAGCCTTTATGTTAAAGTTTTAGGAGAACATATTAGTTCTCTTGATCAAAAGCTTGATAAGATTACTGTTTTGATAAAGAATATGAGTAAAAAGACTACTATTGAGGTAACACCTACTTCTAATGTTGCTTCGACTTCAAATAGTCAAACTGTTCCAACTCATATTTAGCGTCCTCCTGAGATTACGAATTTTAAGTCTTCTACATTTAAAACTCTTGAAGACCTTCTCAATGAGAAATTTGCTAATCTCGATCTTAAACCGTTAAATCTTTCAAATGACTTTGCTGATAGAATAGAGTCCACTTCTGACTATAAAGAAGAAATTTGGTCAGAGTTTAATAAACTCAAAGAATCCAGAGGTTTGATTAAGCCAAATAGTAGGTATGGTGATAATCCGAGAATGACAAATTTTTATTATTCTCGACCTACTCCTCAAGATGTCTTAATTGAAGAACGTGACTGGAATCAGACTAATACGTCTTATAGTGGTACTCATATTTACGAATGGAATCTCGATGGTTTAACCAATAGACAGTTAACCATCCTTGTTCATAGAATACTAATGTATTCCACGATCTGTAAAGCTACTGCAATACAGATAAAACTATTGCTAAAATGATAATCGCTGGCTTTACTGGCCAACTTCGTGGCTGGTGGGATAATAATCTTACTTCCCCTCAAAAGGCTTCAATCATGGAAGCCAAAGCCAAAGAAGCGGGTTTTGATAACCTAGGTCTTCCCCTTGCTGCAGAAAGAGAAGATGCAGTCTATACTCTTATCTTGAATATTTTAGAGCATTTTAGTGGTAGATTTACCAACCAAAATGAAAATGTTCGTATTCTTTTAAATAGTCCGAGATGTAAAAATCTCAGCGAATTTCGTTGGTATAAAGATACATTTCTTAGTCGGGTTATGGAATTACCCGAGAATGCTACCGATTTTGGAAAGCAAAGTTTATAGATGGTCTTCCCCCTTGTTCGCCGAAAGGGTAAGAAATACCCTAAGGGGAAATAATACTCATATTCCCTATGACACCTTTACCTATGGTAATTTGGTAGGAATTTGTACCCAAGAAGGGTTAAAACTTTGTAATGAGCTACATCTAGCTCAACAAATTAAGAATACTAGGCGCCAAGAAAGATCTCAATTAGGAGACTTCTGTACCCAATTTGGAATGCCTAAAAACTCAAGAAAAAAGAGTTATAAGTGTCATAACGCTGATTATTCCGATAAGCCTTATCGAAAGAGAAGATCTAGATATAGATCGAAAGAAGAGCGTGATACTAGAAAGGCACATCGTAAATCTACTAGATTTGCGAAAAATAGATCCAAACGGGATCTTGCCAACATTAAGTGTTACAAATGTGGAAAATTTGGCCACATAGCTCCAAATTGTAAGCTTCAGAAACTTAAAGCTTTAGAGTTAGACAATGAATCTTACAACAAGGTTTATGGTCTTTTGTACACTTCCGGATCTGAATCGAATTATATCTCAGATTCTTCCGAATACGAATCCGAAGCTGACTTGATTAAATTAGATACTAATGAAGATCGTGATATATCTTCTTGTGTAACATGTAATAACACTGCTTGTACTTGTGAAAATGATGAATTTTATAAATTACAAGTTGTTTTTCAAGATTTGAATGTGCAAACTATTTCTTCTCAAAATGTCATAGATCTTTTAAAAGAAGTTACGGACGATAAACTTCGTCAAAAAATTATTAATTTTGCTTCAAGCTCTAGTAATACTATTGAGTCTTCAAATGATTTCTTTTCCAAGAAAACGATTGAGTATACTCCCCCTTATACGATTGATGAAATTAATAGACGACGAGAAAATAGAGTCAATGTGACTCGCGATGCCTCTTTTAATGATCTAAAGGAGGAAATTGAAAATCTGAAAAGAGATATTAAATCTCTTAAACAGAATCAAATGATTCATGATCACCGGATTATTCAACTAGAAAATTATAATTCTCTAGTTCAGTCACCTACCGATAAAGGTAAAAATACTGCTACTGAGGAAAAGGAACCTCATTCTCTAGATATCAGTCCTGCTAAGGATATGTTTCTAGGAATGATGCAAATAATGACTGCTCATAAATGGTACATTAATTGTACTATTCTCGTTAATAACGATTTCACAATTTCTGGTGTTGCTATGATTGATAGTGGTGCAGATGTTAGTTGCATCCAAGAGGGATTAGTTCCCACTAAATATTTTCAAAAAACTACTCATATGGTTAAATCTGCTTCTGGACATGCTTTAGATATAAAGTATAAACTGCCTAACACGCATATTTGTCAAAATAAAGTTTGCATTCCTCACTTCTTTTTTCTGGTTAAAAATTAGTTATATCCTCCTATTATTTTAGGAACTCCTTTTATAAACGCTGTTTATCCTTTTACCAATATTGATGCAAAAGGTTTTAATGCTACTTATAATAATAAAAATATTTATTATTCTTTTGTTACAAATCCTGTAACTCGTGATATCAATGCTTTAATTAACATGAAACAAAAGCATGTAGATTCTTTGCAATTAGAACTATTTAGCATGAACATATTTGATACAATAAATTCTGCTAAAACAAAAGAAAAAATCAATTTGATTTCTAAACAAATGGCTATTGATATTTGTGCCGATCATCCTAGTGCTTTTTGGAACCGAAAAAAGCATATTATTACTCTTCCTTACGAAGATACTTTTTCTGAGGATAATATTCCTACAAAATCTCGACCATGCCAGATGAATTCAGAATTGGTCGCCTTTTGTAAAACTGAGATTGATAGTCTCTTACAAAGAGGTCCGATAAAGCCCTCAAAATCCCCTTGGTCTTGTTCGGCATTTTACGTTAATAATGCTTGCAGAAAAAGAACGAGGAATTCCCCGATTAGTTATCAATTACAAGCCTCTTAATAAGAGTTTAAAATGGATTAGATATCCGATCCCCAATAAAAGGGATCTTCTTTCTCGTTTATATGATGCTAATATATTTTCAAAATTCGATTTAAAATCTGGTTATTGGCAGATTCAAATTTTTAAAGAGCATACTTATAGAACTGTTTTTAATGTTCCCTTTGGACAATATGAATGGAATGTAATGCCATTTGGTCTAAAAAATGCTCCTTCTGAATTTCAAAAAATCATGAATGACATTTTTAATCCATATTTGGATTTCATCATTGTTTATATTGACGATATTTTGGTTTATTCAAAAACCTTTGAAACACATATCAAACATCTTGATATTTTCAAAAGGATTGTTATACAAAATGGTTTGGTAATTTCTAAACCAAAAATGAGTTTATTTCAAACTGATGTTAGATTTTTAGGACATAATATTTGTTAGGGAAAGATAACCCCTATACAACGTGCAATTGAATTTGCTTCTAAATTTCCTAATATTATTACTGATAGAACTCAATTACAAAGGTTTTAGGAAGCCTTAATTATGTCTCCCCTTTTATTAAAGACTTGTCGCGTGATTTAGCCCCACTATACGACCGGCTAAAAAAGACCTACAAATAGCCTTGGACTAATTTACATACAAAAATAGTCCAAAATATTAAGCAAAGGGTAAAAGCTTTACCATGCTTAACTTTGGTCAATCCTACTTGGCAAAAGATTGTTGATACTGATGCATCCAACATCGGTTATGGTGGGATTTTGAAACAAATAAATCCCATTGATAAAAGAGAATATCTGATAAGATATCACTCTGGAAAGTGGAACGATGCCCAGAAGAAATATGCTACCGTGGCCCACGAAATGTTGACAATTGTCAAATGTGTTTTAAAATTTCAAGACGATTTGTACAATCATAAGTTTTTAATAAAAACCGATGCCCAATCTGTCAAATATATGTTTGACAAAGATTTTAAGCATGATGTTTCTAAGCTTATGTTTGCTAGATGGCAGGCTCAACTAGCACCTTTTGATTTTGAAATTGTTTATAAAAAGGGAATTGATAACTCTCTTCCTGACTTTTTATCTCGTGAATATCTTGAATAATGAGTTATTACACCAACTTCTTCAACGATGAGACTCTTATTTCTATTATAAGAGCGATTCCTTTAAATAAAGACTTACAAAGTCTTATTATTGATAAAGTAATCACTTCGATTATGGTCGATGATTTTGAATTTTCAATTCATGATTATTCTGATGTTTCTAATCAGGATCTTAATTGGTTATACCGTGACGAAGATTTCTACTTTTCTGAATGATTTACTATCTGTGCAGAATGGACCCTCCTTGGGCCACCAGAGGAAGAGGTAAGGGAAAAACCATCTCGATCATCCTCAAATTATCAAAATCGATCATATCAAGGATCGTCATATGGATCCTCATCTTCCCCAGTAATACAATCGGGAAGAAAACAATTGATAAATTCAAAAATTGTCCAGCAAGAAGAATCTTCTTCTTCTTCTTCAATACATCTGGAAGATATCCCAGAAGACAGTCCGTTATACGGGCACTTACAAGCATATTTAGCTAGCAAAAAGCAAAGTGATACATTTGCTTCAATCGCTAAAGAGGATGAAGATACTAAATCCTATGAGAAATTGCTCAAGAAAGAAATGATATTTCTTTTGGAAAACTCTGAAATTCAGAGAAAAGACGAGCCGTGGAAGATATTCCAGAGATACCTTATTAATGGATTATATTATCCGAGTGAATCATATAAAACCCGATTTTATTATGAAATTATCCTTACAACTACGGGTAGTGCAGAGATTCAGCACTTCTCTGGTTACAATACTTCTGAGAATGTTTATAGCTTCTCAAAGATTATTATCAAACAGATAATATCTGTTGACGAATGGGGAATATCTATGTAACGACCCGACCGGTCGTTTTAGAAAATTATGCCCCAATCCCCAATTTAACTGTTCCCCTAAGTTCATTTCTGCTATTGTGGTTTGCCGGGAGAGTCGGTTCTGAAATTTGGAGTATTTTGGGACACTTAGTCCCTAAATGAGAGCTTTAAAGTTAGAAAATGGCCCGTAGCCGGAACAATGTTAAGACAACCTCGGAACGGAAATTCGATGGTTCCATTAGCTTCGTTAGGTGATTTCGGGGTTGGGAGCGTGTTCGGAATGTATTTTGGAGGTCCGTAGCTCAATTAGGCTTGAAATGCCGAAGTTTGAAATTTTGGAAAATCCGAACTTTAGGTGAGATTTTGATCCGGGGGTTGGAATGGAATTCCGACAATTTCTGTAGCTTCGTTATGTGATTTTGGATATGTACGCAAATTTTCAGGTCATTCGGACGTCGTTTGGTCGGGTTTTTGATCGAATGTTAGTTTCGAAAGTTTTGAAGAAACTTAGGCTTGAATCCGTGTGTAATTGGTGATTTTGATGTTTAGGATGGTGTTTTTATGATTGGAACAAGTTCGTATCATGTTTTGGAGTATGTTGGTGGTTTTCGTTGGGGTCCCGGGGCCTCGGGACGATTTTGGATGCCTAACGGGTCATTTTTGAAAGTTTTTGGACTGTTGTTCTGGTATCTGGTATTGTTCTTCGCGTTCGCGAGGGTCCTATCGCGTTCGCGAAGAAGAATTTGGCCTCTAAGACTTTGTTCTTCGCGTTCGCGATGGAGGTATCGCGTTCGCGAAGAAGGATTTTCCATCAGGGACTTTGTTCTTCGCGTTCGCGAACAGTACCTCGCGTTCGCGAAGAAGGATTTTTCTGTCGCACAGGTCCTACTTCGGAAGCTCATATCTTTTTATCTACAAGGAATTTTGAGTCATTCAAAAACGGAAGTTGTAGCTCTTTGAATCTAGTTTTCCGAAACATATTATAATAGTCATTTGGAGTTATGTGTAAAAAGTTATGACCATTGCAATAGAGGCTGTCCGAACAAAGTTGGAAAATGTATTTTTGGGAGTTTGTTCTTCGCGAACGCGAGAGGAGGGACGCGAACGCGAAGAACAAATACCTGGGCAGCAGAATAAAGTTCAAACTTCGTCCCATTTGCCATTTTTGACGATTTGGAGCTCGGGTAAGGCGATTTTTCGGGAGATTTTTGGAGAAATCAAAAGGGTAAGTACTCTTAACTCAATTTTGGTTGTATAGCTCGAATCTATTGCAAGTTTTAGTCTTTAATTTGAGAATTTTTGTTAAAAATGGTAGAAAACCCTCTTGGATAGAATCAAGGATTTGATGGGCCATTTGTGGTCCGATTTGGGTGTTCTTGGTATGGTTAGACTCGTGTTGAGATAAAGAATCCGAAAATGTAACTTTCGTAATTTTTCGAGAAGCGTACCGAAAGTCGGGTTTTGGCAACTTTGTGGTTTGGGTGTATTTCGATTGTTTTGATTGGGTAATGCCCAATTGGCCTATTTTGATGTGATTCCATTGATTTTTATCAGATATTACACCTGTGGAGGCCTGACATTCGTGGCAAGAGAGTTGTTTCATAGCGGTTTTGTACCGGAATCGAGGTAAGTGGCTTGTCTAACTTCGTGTGGGGGACTTTCACCCCTAGGATATTATTGTGATACTTTAAATGCCTTGTACGCGAGGTGACGGGCGTGTACATGCGCTGGTTGTTGAACACATACTTTACTCAAAATGTTCAATGAGTGATATTCCTGTTTTTAGTTGTTAAATTCGATATTCCTACCCGGTAGTAGTTAGAAAAGCATGATTAGATAGAATCTAACTGTCTAGCTGCTTAATTGACTTACTTGAGTTTTTCTTGGTAACCGCTGGCGCTGTTTATCGGCGAAGTTGTCGTTAAGCATATTATATTTCTCTCGGTGTATTCCTTTACTTGCTGTGGTTATGGACTACGGGTTCAATTCCCGAGATCCCGAGATTATTGAAATATGGACTACGGGTTCAATTCCCGAGATCCTGAGATTATTAAAATATGGACTACGGGTTCAATTCCCGAGATCCTGAGATTATTGAAATATGGACTACGGGTTCAATTCCCGAGATCCCGAGATTATTGAAATGTGGACTACGGGTTCGATTCCCGAGATCCTGAGATTATTGAAATATGGACTACGGGTTCGATTCCCGAGATCCTGAGATTATTGAGATATTATTGAGACATGGGCTGCGGGTTCGATTCCCGGAGATCCAGAGGTATTGAGAATGGGACCGTGGGTTCAATTCCCACAGGTCCTGGATTTGTTTTATTGAGTTGATTATTTGTTGTTAGCTTAATTGTAGACAGTTGCGGTAATCATCTTATGATTGTTATTTCAGAAATTATTGTTATTATCTTTTAAACTGTTTATCCTCGTCACTACTCCATCGAGGTTAGGCTTGGCACTTACTGAGTACCTCCGTGGTGTACTCATGCTACTCTTCTGCACACTTTTGTTGTGCAGATCCAGGTACATCAGAGCAGGCTCGTACTAGGTGATTCCGCAGCTTTCTGGGAGACTTCGAGGTATGATCTGCTACGTCCGCGGATCCGGAGGCTTCCCTTCTATTCTAGCAGTACTAGTTGACATTTTTCTTCATGTCGTTGTTAGATACTCTTTACACATAGAGCCACAGTTGTATTTCCCTTTTTGTCTGTGTTACCATGGGGTTCCGGATCTTGGTAGTGTTTTATTCATTGTGTGATGGATGTATATGCCAAGCAGCACGGATTACATATCTTTTATGCTATTTTCCGTTGTTTCTTATTTAAGTATTTATAACTTGTATATTCCGCAACGTGTTAGGCTTACCTAGTCGTGGGGATTGGGTGCCATCACGACATGTTCACAATTGGTGAACTAGGGTCGTGACAAGTTGGTATCAGAGCTCTAGGTTCATAGGAGTCACGGGACACAGACCGGTTACTTAGAGTCTCGCTGATCGATACGAAGACGTCTGTATTTATCTACGAGGGGCTATGTAACTGTTTAGGAAACTCTTCATTTCTTTTGGATTCCTTATCGTGCGACATTTTTAGCACCAAATCTAAACTTCTACTTTCTATTCTCTCACAGATGGTGAGGACATGTGCTACTCGCGAGGATCAGGCACTCGCGCCCCCTGTTGCCGCTGTTAGAGGTCGGGGCCAAGGTAGAGGACGAGGACGCGCCCGAGGTGCAGCCACAGCACCCGCGCGCGCTACCTCTGAGGTGCCACCGGTGGATCAGGTTGGAGCGCAGGCACCTGGTACACCGACTACAGCTGCTACTACTCCAGCACTCTAGGAGACCCTGGCCCAGTTCATGAGCATGTATACTACTTTAGCTCAGGCAGGGTTGCTTCCTCTCACTGCAGCTACATCCCAGGCCGGAGGAGGGGCCCAGACTCCCGCAGCCGCTACACCTGAGCAGCGAGTGCTAGTAGGGCAGGTCGCATAGATTATTGTTATGCCTCCTGCCGCCCCAGCACAGCCCGGAGGTGGACCAGCTGCCTCCGAGGACGAGTAGCGTAGATTGGAGAGGTTCAAGAAATATGATCCTCCAGTGTTCAGTGGTTTCGCTACAGATTATGCATTGGGTTTTCTGGAGGAGTGTCATCGTATTCTTTGTACCATGGGGATAGTGGAGACCGGTGGGGTTTCCTTCACTACTTTTCAGCTTCGTGGGGCCGCTTATGATTGGTGGCACACTTATGAGTTGGATAGTCCAGAGGAGTCTGCTTCATTGACCTGGACGCAGTTTTCAGATATGTTTTTGAAGGAGTTTGTTCCCTAGACCCTTAGGGACTCTTGGCGATCGGAGTTTGAGCGATTGCGACAGGGCTCCATGTCAGTATCAGAGTATGCTATTAGTTTCACCCGTCTAGCCAGGCATGCACCGGCTTTAGTAGCCATGGTCTGGGAGAGAGTGCGGAGATTTATTGAGGGCCTTATTCCGTCGATCCGGTCTAGCATGGCCAGGAAGTTGGAGATGGATATATCTTATCAGCAGGCAGTTAGCATTGCCAAGAGGATCGAGAGTATGCTCCCTAGAGAGCGGAGAGAGAGAGAGGCCAAGAGGTCTCGTGAGTCGGGTCATTTCTCTGGTGCCCGCACTTCATCAGCCGGTCATTTTGGCAGGGGTTATTCCGGTCGACCAGTTCACTCGGCATTGCTCGCAGCCGGTAGTACTCCAGGCTTTCCAGCATCTCAGGAGCCTTATTATGCTCCCCCAGTTTCCAGTGCACCTCCTGCGCGGGGTCCGTCCAGGGGTCAGACTAGTGGGGGTGAGGCCGGTCAGTCACAGCCACCGCGTCCTCCCAGAGCTTGTTTTGAGTGCGGGGATACTCGCCACCTGGTTAGGGAGTGGCCCAGGCGCAGGAGAGGAGCCCCTTATCAGTCATCACAGCATCCGCGTGGTTCTCAGGGCCAGCAGGCTATCATTCCAGCCCCAACTGCCACTCCACCTGCCCAGCCATCCAGGGGCGGGGGTCAGGGTTCCAGAGGCCGCCCTCGAGAGGGGGGACAGGCCAGATTCTATGCTATTCCTGATCGCGCTGCGGCTGTTGCATCTGACTCTGTTATCGCAGGTATTATTATGGTTAGTCACAGGGAGGCATCGGTTCTATTCGACCCTGGTTCCACTTTTTCATATGTGTCTTCTTACTTTGCTTCTCATCCGGGTGTGCCTCGGGATTCTTTGAGTGCCCCCATTTATGTTTCCACTCCGGTGGGTGATTCTTTGGCTGTGGACCGCGTATATCGGTCGTGTTTGGTTACCATTTGTGATTTTGAGACCAGAGCGGATCTATTGCTGCTCGGGATGGTCGATTTTGATATTATTCTGGGCATGGACCGGTTGTCGCCCCGTTATGCTATTCTTGATTGTCACGCCAAGACCGTGATGCTGGCTATGCCAGGCATTCCACGTATTGAGTGGAGTGGTACTTTAGATCACACCCCTAGCCGTGTTATTTCTTTTCTCGGAGCTCAGCATATGGTTGAGAAGGGGTGTGCTGCTTAACTAGCCTATGTGCGGGATGTCAGTATTGACACTCCCTCCATTGATTCCGTTCCTGTGGCATGTGACTTTGCTGATGTATTTCCGGCTAATCTCCCGGGCATGCCGCCCGACAGATATATTGATTTGCTATTGATTTGTTGCCGGGCACTCAGCCTATTTCTATTCCACCGTACCGTATAGCTCCTCCTGAGCTGAAGGAGTGAAGGATCAGTTACAGGAGTTATTGGGCAAGGGTTTTATTCGACCCAATGTTTCGCCTTGGGGTGCTCCCGTATTGTTTGTGAAGAAAAAGGACGGTTCTATGCATATGTGTATTGACTATCGTCAGCTGAACAAGGTTACAGTGAAGAACCGGTATCCTTTGCCCCGTATCGATGATTTATTTGACCAGTTACAGGGCGCACAGGTGTTTTCTAAGATTGATTTGCGCTCTGGGTATCACCAGCTGAAGATTCGGGAGCCAGATATCCCGAAGACTGCCTTCAGGACCCGGTACGGTCACTATGAGTTCCTCGTGATGTCTTTTAGGCTGACAAATGCTCCAGCAGCCTTTATGCATTTGATGCACAGTGTGTTCGGGCCTTATCTGGACTCGTTCGTGATTGTTTTCATTGATGATATTCTAGTATATTCCCGGAGTCGGGAAGAGCACGAGCAGCATTTGAGGATAGTGCTTCAGATTCTGAGGGAGAAGCACCTTTATGCCAAGTTCTCTAAATGTGAATTCTGGTTGAGTTCAGTGGCATTTTTGGGCCACGTGGTGTCGAGTGATGGTATTCGAGTAGATCCGAGGAAGGTGGAGACCGTGCAGAGTTGGCCCAGACCCTCCTCCGCTACTGAGATTCGCAGTTTCCTTGGTTTGGCGGGCTATTACCGTCGTTTCGTAGGGGTTCTCTTCGATTGCAGCACCTATGACTAGATTGACCCAAAAGGGAGCCCCTTTTCAGTGGACAGACGAGTATGAGGCGAGCTTTCAGAAGCTCAAGACAACTTTGCCTTCGGCCCCTATATTGATGTTGCCTACAGGTTCGGGGTCCTATACTGTATATTGTGATGCCTCACAAGTTGGACTCGGTGCGGTATTGATGCAGGACGGTAGGGTGATTGCCTACGCGTCGAAACAGCTGAAGGTGCATGAGAAGAATTACCCTGTTCATGATTTGGAGCTAGCTACCATTGTTCACGCCTTGAAAATTTGGCGTCATTATTTATATGGGGTTCCTTCTGAGATCTACACTGATCACCAGAGCTTGCAGCACTTGCTTTAGCAGAAGGACCTGAATATGCGTCGGAGGAGATGGTTGGAACTACTGAAGGACTATGATATTACTATTCTCTATCATCCAGGCAAGGCTAATGTGGTTGCTGATGCCTTGAGTCGTCGGGCAGAGAGTTTGGGGAGTTTAGCATATCTACCAGCTTCAGAGAGGCCTATGGCGATAGATGTTCAGGCTTTGGCCGGGCAGTTTGTTAGACTGGATCTTTTGGAGCCTAGCCGGGTTCTGGCTTGTGTGGTTTCTCGGTCTTCTCTATTTGACCACATCGGGGAGCTTCAGTTCGACGACCCTCATTTGCTTGTCCTTCAGGATAGAGTTCGGCGTGGTGATGCTCGAGATGCTACCATTGGGGATGATGGAGTTATGAGGATGCAGGGGCGTATCTGTGTGCCCAATGTAGATGATCTTCGAGAGCTGATTCTAGCAGAGGCCCACAGCTCGCGGTATTCCATCCATCCGGGAGCCGCGAAGATGTATCAGGACTTGAAACATCATTACTGGTGGAGGCGAATGAAAAGGGATATAGTTGGTTATGTTTCTAGATGCCTCAACTGCCAGCAGGTGAAGTATGAGCATCAGCGTCCGGGTGGATTAATGCAGCAGATTGAGATTCCCGAGTGGAAACGGGAGCGCATTACCATGGACTTTGTATCTGGACTTCCACGGACGGTTAGGAAGTTTGATTCCATTTGGGTCATTGTGGATCGGCTGACCAAGTCCGCCCATTTTATACCGATGAGCACTACATATTCATCGGAGCGACTGGCGGAGATCTATATCAGGGAGGTAGTTCGGCTGCATGGTATTCCAGTTTCCATCATTTCAGATAGAGGCACTCGGCTCACTTCACGGTTCCGGAGAGCCGTACAGAGCGAGAGTTAGGTACTCGGGTGGAGCCGAGCACGGCATTTCACCCCCAGATGGGCAGTCCGAGCGCACTATTCGGATTTTGGAGGATATGCTTCGTGCGTGCGTGATTGAGTTTGGAGGTTCATGGGATCACTTCTTGCCACCGGCGGAGTTTGCTTATAACAACAGCTACCAGTCTAGTATTCGGATGGCACCGTACGAGGCCCTATATGGTAGGAGGTGCAGTGTCTCCCGTGGGTTGGTTTGAGCCGGGCGAGGCCGAGGTTGCTAGGTACCGATATGGTTCGGGAGGCTATAGACAAGGTCAAGGTCGATTCGGGACGTACTGCGTGCGCCTCGCCTAGACGTGAAGAGTTATGTGGACAAGAAGGTTCGCGATGTGGCTTTTATGGTCGGTGAGCGGGTTCTACTCTTCGAGTCTCGCCCACGAAGGGCGTTATGAGGTTTGGAAAGAAAGGAAAGCCGAGTCCTAGATTTATTGGCCCTTTTGAGATTTTGAGGCGTGTTGGGGAGGTTGCTGATGAGTTGGCCTTACCTCCCAGCCTAGTCGGAGTTCACCCCGTATTTCATGTCTCCATGCTCCGGAGATACCACGGTGACCCGTCGCGTGTGTTGGATTTCACTTCTGTTCAGCTAGACGAGGATCTGTCTTACGTTGAGGGGCCAGTGGCCATTCTAGACACGCAAGTCAGGAAGCTAAGGTCAAAGAACATCGTTTCAGGAAAAGGTTCACTGACAGGGTCAGCCGGCCGAGGAGGCGACTCGGGAGACCGAGCAGGATATGCGCGACCAATACCCTCATCTCTTCTCCACTCCAGGTATGTTTCCTATGCTCGTTCGAGGATGAACGAATCTTTAAGTGTGGGAAGATGTAACGACCCGACCGGTCGTTTTAGAAAATTATGCCCCAATCCCCAATTTAACTGTTCCCCTAAGTTCATTTCTGCTATTGTGGTTTGCCGGGAGAGTCGGTTATGAAATTTGGAGTATTTTGGGACACTTAGTCCCTAAATGAGAGCTTTAAAGTTAGAAAATGGCCCGTAGCCGGAACAATGTTAAGACGACCTTGGAACGGAAATTCGATGGTTCCATTAGCTCCGTTAGGTGATTTCGGGGTTGGGAGCGTGTTCGGAATGTATTTTGGAGGTCCGTAGCTCAATTAGGCTTGAAATGCCGAAGTTTGAAATTTTGGCAAATCCGAACGTTAGGTGAGATTTTGATCCGGGGGTTGGAATGAAACTCCGACAATTTCTGTAGCTTCGTTATGTGATTTTGGATATGTACGCAAATTTTCAGGTCATTCGGACGTCGTTTGGTCGGGTTTTTGATTGAATGTTAGTTTCGAAAGTTTTGAAGAAACTTAGGCTTGAATCCGTGTGTAATTGGTGATTTTGATGTTTAGGATGGTGTTTTTATGATTGGAACAAGTTTGTATCATGTTTTGGAGTATGTTGGTGGTTTTCGTTGGGGTCCCGGGGGCCTCGGGACGATTTTGGATGCCTAACGGGTCATTTTTGAAAGTTTTTGGACTGCTGTTCTGGTATCTGGTATTGTTCTTCGCGTTCGCGAGGGTCCTATCGCGTTCGCGAAGAAGAATTTGGCCTTTAAGACTTTGTTCTTCGCGTTCGCGATGGAGGTATCGCGTTCGCGAAGAAGGATTTTCCATCAGGGACTTTGTTCTTCGCGTTCGCGAAGAGTCCCTCGCGTTCGCGAAGAAGGATTTTTCTGTCGCACAGGTCCTACTTCGGAAGCTCATATCTTTTTATCTACAAGGAATTATGAGGTGATTCAAAAATGAAAGTTGTATCTCTTTGAATCTAGTTTTCAGAAACATATTATAATAGTCATTTGGAGTTATGTGTAAAAAGTTATGACCATTGCAATAGAGGCTGTCCGAACAAAGTTGGAAAATGTATTTTTGGGAGTTTGTTCTTCGCGAACGCGAGAGGAGGGACGCGAACGCGAAGAACAAATACCTGGGCAGCAGAATAAAGTTCAAACTTCGTCCCATTTGCCATTTTTGACGATTTGGAGCTCGGGTAAGGCGATTTTTCGGGAGATTTTTGGAGAAATCAAAAGGGTAAGTACTCTTAACTCAATTTTGGTTGTATAGCTCGAATATATTGCAAGTTTTAGTTTTTAATTTGAGAATTTTTGTTAAAAATGGTAGAAAACCCTCTTGGATAGAATCAAGGATTTGATGGGCCATTTGTGGTCCGATTTGGGTGTTCTTGGTATGGTTAGACTCGTGTTGAGATAAGGAATCCAAAAATGTAACTTTCGTAATTTTTCGAGAAGCGTACCGAAAGTCGGGTTTTGGCAACTTTGTGGTTTGGGTGTATTTCGATTGTTTTGATTGGGTAATGCCCAATTGGCCTATTTTGATGTGATTCCATTGATTTTTATCAGATATTACACCTGTGGAGGCCGACATTCGTGGCAAGAGGGTTATTTCTTAGCGGTTTTGTACCGAAATTTAGGTTAGTGGCTTGTCTAACTTCGTGTGGGGACTTTCACCCCTAGGATATTATTGTGATACTTTAAATGCCTTGTACGCGAGGTGACGGGCGTGTACATGCGCTGGTTGTTGAACACATACTTTACTCAAAATGTTCAATGAGTGATATTCGTGTTTTTAGTTGTTAAATTCGATATTCCTACCCGGTAGTAGTTAGAAAAGCATGATTAGATAGAATCTAACTGTCTAGCTGCTTAATTGACTTACTTGAGTTTTTCTTGGTAACCGCTGGCGCTGTTTATCGGCGAAGTTGTCGTTAAGCATATTATATTTCTCTCTGTGTATTCCTTTACTTGCTGTGGTTGTGGACTACGGGTTCAATTCCCGAGATCCTGAGATTATTGAAATATGGACTACGGGTTCAATTCCCGAGATCCTGAGATTATTGAAATATGGACTACGGGTTCAATTCCCGAGATCCTGAGATTATTGAAATATGGACTACGGGTTCAATTCCCGAGATCCTGAGATTATTGAAATGTGGACTACGGGTTCGATTCCCGAGATCCTGAGTTATTGGTAGGGACTGCCGGTTCGATTCCCGGAGATCCTGAGTTGTTGAGATATTATTGAGACATGTGCTGCGGGTTCGATTCCCGGAGACCCAGAGGTACTGTGAATGGGACTATGGGTTCAATTCCCACAGATCCTGGATTTGTTTTATTGAGTTGATTATTTGTTGTTAGCTTAATTGTAGACAGTTGCGGTAATCATCTTATGATTGTTATTTCGGAAATTATTGTTATTATCTTTTAAACTGTTTATTTGTTATCATCATATTATTATTGTTTCTCAGTAGGGCCCTGACCTTCCTCGTCACTACTCCATCGAGGTTAGGCTTGGCACTTACTGAGTACCGCCATGGTGTACTCATGCTACTCTTCTGCACACTTTTGTTGTGCAGATCCAGGTACATCAGAGCAGGCTCGTGCTAGGTGATTCCGCAGCTTTCTGGGAGACTTCGAGGTATGATCTGCTACGTCCGCGGATCCGGAGGCTTCCCTTCTATTCTAGCAGTACTAGTTGACATTTTTCTTCATGTCGTTGTTAGATACTCTTTACACATAGAGCCACAGTTGTATTTCCCTTTTTGTCTGTGTTACCGTGGGGTTCCGGATATTGGTAGTGTTTTATTCATTGTGTGATGGATGTATGTGCCAAGCAGCACGGATTACATATCTTTTATGCTATTTTCCGTTGTTTCTTATTTAAGTATTTATAACTTGTATATTCCGCAACGTGTTAGGCTTACCTAGTCATAGGGACTGGGTGCCATCACGACATGTTCACAATTGGTGAACTAGGGTCGTGACAATCTACCATGAAAGAAAGGCAGATAAGTCTAAACAAATCCCTTATGAGTTTCACCTACTGGGATTATATCACAGCATTTGATAAAGTGCTATACTACAATAATGATCGACATAAGCATACTTGGTTAAATTAGATACTAATGAAGATCGTGATATATCTTCCTATGTAACCTGTAATAGCACTGCTTGTACTTGTGAAAATGATGAATTTTATAAATTACAAGCTGTTTTTCAAGATTTGAATGTGCAAACTATTTCTTCTGAAAATGTCATAGATCTTTTAAAATAAGTTACCGCGTAGCCTATACACAGATAGTTTCTCCTGGATCCATGATCAAATAGTCCGCGTAGCCTATACACAGATACAGTAAATTGTATCCTTTAGCTTAAAGACTGGCGGTAATCCGCTCAATCAATAAGGACTTAATAGTCGAAATATAGAAGAATTTTACAAAGTTTAATGATTGTATAGTAACATTTTACCCGAGCATGGGTCATGTCTAGAACACACTAGTTATCTATATTAGCTCTTGTCTAACCTTTCTGACCGTGATGAAGATGCCCTAACGCACTCATCTTAGCGGGCTTAAAACACGGCTTGTTAAACGGAGCTAATAAAGATAGTAATGTACCCGACTGTACCACCATCTCAGAACCAAGTCAAAAATTCGTTATAAAATTCCTTTATATTTTTATAAGTCTAGATCTTTCATAGTAAACAAGTATAAGACGTTAGAAAACTAACATAGACATGAATATTCTTAGCCAGACATAGTCACGGCTTACAGAGAAGAGAAGGAGAAGACAGAAAAGAAGAAGAAAAGAAGTACCTTAGGCCTCAGCCCTTTCGGGAATACGTATCACTGTATTCTTTCTTGAAAATAAAACTTTACAAATAGAGAGATCTTTACAATGGAGAGAGAGATAGGGAGAGAGCTTAAGAAAAGAAAACTAAAATTTTTCTTCCTTGCCTTCCTAATGAATGAAGGCTCCTATTTATAAAAGAAAAAAGAATCTATCAATAGTAAAAAGTGGGTCCCTTATGTGGGCCCATACATAGTGTATTTACTGTTTATACAGTGTTTCTACTGTTCATGAATAGTAAGTAGGTCCCTCATGCGGGCCTTTGCACAGTATATCTACTGTTCACCTGTCTTGTCAGTGGGTCCGGCAGCTTTACTGTTTCTTTTTCCGTCTTTTTCCACTGTTTGGAGGAAATTTTCCACCTTGCGGATCTCGTTATCAGATAATATTTTCTCAGTTTCCATCGGCTGAGAGTCTTGTAAATCTTCATTGCTTGTTTCACTTTGCATTGATGAGTCAGACTTTTCAGTTTTATTAATAGTCTCTATCAAGTTTCTTTTAACTTCGTCCAGGTATTGCTGGATTAGTTCGGTTTTATCTCCTTCCTGAATAGAGATTCTTCGGGCAATATGCCTCACCTAACAGTCATCATATAAGATGGTTTTCTGAGACACCTCCGAGTATAACTGGATTTGTGACTTAATGGTGTCTAATAACTCTTGTCCATAAAGTTGCTTTGTTTTGGGATCAATTTTCATTAATTTATCCCAGAAATTATTGTAAAATACCCTGTATAAGCAAGGGATTTTTTCTTCGGTATAACCGAATTCTGGATTCCATTTATGAATCCAAGGGATTGAGAATTCAATAAAGAAATATAATTGATCTATACCAAACATATATGATCAGCATGGTATAACTGGGTAAGAAATGGCGAAATCTTCGTCCATTCTTTGTATAACTTCAGAAATGGTTCAGGTAAAATATTTACCGTAGGGCCATGATATGACCACCAGTTTATAAACCAGTTTGGAATAGGTGCAGAGAATATCTTTGCACATATCTTGATAAACCAAGTATGCTTATGTCGATCATTATTGTAGTATAGCACTTTATCAAATGTTGTGATATAATTCCAGTAAGTGAAACTCATAAGGGATTTGTTTAGACTTATCTGCCTTTCTTTCATGGTAGATATTCCCCATTCGTCAACAGATATTATCTGTTTGATAATAATCTTTGAGAAGCTATAAACATTCTCGGAAGTATTGTAACCAGAGAAGTGTTGAATCTCTGCACTACCCGTAGTTGTAAGGATAGTTTCATAATAAGATCGGGTTTTATATGATTCACCCGGATAATATAATCCATTAATAAGGTATCTCTGGAATATCTTCCACGGCTCGTCTTTTCTCTGAATTTCAGAGTTTTCCAAAAGAAATATCATTTCTTTCTTGAGCAATTTCTCATAGGATTTAGTATCTTCATGTCACGACCCCAAATTCGGTCGTGATGGCGCCCAGCACACTGCTAGGCCAGCCTAACCAATCAATAACAACAACGGAGCTAGGAGCTCATTTTATCCCATTTTTAACATATCAAATCATAAAACAATAGTGACATATATATCGAAAACGGGGAACTAGTCCCAACACATACCAACTCCCATAGACCGAAGGGTCAAGAGTCATGAGCCTCTACTGGACATAAGGGTATAAGGGTTTACAAGATACCAAGTGCGGAAAGAAAAGTTAATACAAAATCAAGAGACAGTAAGAAGGGATATTGGGTCCTGTGGACACTGCAGCTACCTCGAATATCCACAAATGTCGCCTCGCACACCTACTGGATCACTGCTGAGAGGTACCTGGATCTGCACACAAGGTGCAGGGAGTAAAATGAGTACTGCCAGACTCAGTGGTAATAAACAAGGGTAAGACAACGCAGATAAGAAATCCGCAATAAAGCACTATGTAAAGCTGTAATCAAATACCCCGTCACAGAATCAATATCAACTGTTCCTGTACCATCAAGTACCAGCAAAACAGTATAACAGCTAGCAGATGTAGCTAAATGCAATGCAATGCATGATATGACCGCTACGGCGCGTAGTCCGATCCAATTTGGGTACCCGTGCTCACTGTGGGGGTTCAGACTCCGGAGGGGCTCCTACAGCCCAAGCACAATATCACTGCGGCGTGCAGTCCGATCCATCATGTATATTGCTGCGGCGCGCAGCCCGATCCACTAACAGTTAGTTAATATGCAAATTACAGCCTCGCAGGCTCAAAAGTAGTTTGAAACATCTTTTATCATTTTTCAGTTAAAAACAGTAATATCATGTTTCAGAGATTGGAAATAGCATGTTAACAGAAATAGCTACGGACTGGAAGTAACTAACATGTCAATATGATAAGACAATGATAACGATCCTCGCGGGATCCAATAACTGGCTCACGGCCCATAAGTATACTCAACCGCCCAAGAAGGGGATTCAACGGCTCAAGAGTAGCCAATATCACAATATAGTATGCAACCATCCGAGAAGGAGGTTCGACGGCTCAAGAATAGCCTAATATCATAACACAGTATCAACAAGTCGGACTAAGCCATAGTCCCCAATCACAACCGACTCTGCACTCATAAGAGAGTACGTGTCTCGCCGCTATATAGCATCACAAAGTGATATACCGGGGTTTCGAACCCGCTAGTCATCACCCACATCTATTACTCACCTCAATATGGCGCGACGACTACTCCGCAATGCCCTTGCCACGAGAATCAAGCTCCGCACGCGTAGAATCTGATCAAATTCAGTAGAAATACAACAAATTAGGCCAATGGGATGACACTCAATCAATACAACTCAATTTACATCAAAATTCCCAAAGTTGACAAAACCCGACTTTCGGTACGCTTCTCGAAAAATTACGAAAGTCACATATTCGGAATCCTCATCTCGATACGAGTCAAAGCATATCAATTTTACCAAATTCGGACTCCATTTGCCCATTCAAAACCTTGATTTTCTAAAGTTCAAGCCTAGGGCTAAATCCTCCATAAATTACCCCAAATTCCTCCATTTTCATGATATAATTGCATAATATTACCAATACTAATCATAGTTTAAGTCCATAGTTGATTACCCGATGATTTCCCTTGAGTTTCTCTTCAAAATGGCCCAAATCGCCTCTAAAGCCGAGACCCAAATGTGTGAAATGTTTTCTGAAATTTTCTAACTTCTGATACACTTAACTCACTTGGATTTTCGCTTCTGCGGACCATTTTCCGCCCCTGCGGAACCGCTTCTGCGACCAATTGGTCGCTTCTGCGAACCCAGGCCTATTTGGCCAATCCCGCTCGTGCGATACACAGACCGCTCCTGCGGGTCCGCTTCTGCGGAAATTCTTCCGCCCCTGCGGTCCTTTCCGCCTCTGCGATCAAGAGTCCGCTTCTGCGAACTCGCCTATGCGATCGATCTTCCACTTCTGCGGACTTCCCATCTCGCCTCTTGACCGCTTCTGCGGTCTCCTCTACGCTCCTGCGATGCTGCTTCAGCGGAAAAGATTCCGCTTCTGCGATGACAAGCGCTCCTGCGCCCCCTCGTCCGCTCCTGCGGACTCGATCCTGCGCCCCCATTTCCGCAGGAGCGAAAACAACAGAACCAGAGTCAAAACCTGCAATTTTCCACATTTTCTCTCGTTTAGCCATCCGAAAACACCCCGAGGCCCCCGGGACCTCATACAAACACACCAACACATCTTAATACCTTATTCAAACTTGCTCAAATCCTCAAAACACGTCTAACAACGTCAAAACCCATAATTCGCATCGAATCAAGCCTAAATTCCTTAAAACATTCCGAATTACACAATCAATCAAAAACCCGACTAAACAACGTCCGAATGACCTGAAATTTTGCAGGCACATCCAAAATACCTAACGGAGCTACTACAACTGTCGGATTTCGCAAATTCAACCTTAGCCAATTCAAGCCTATTTCTACACCGAGCCTCCAAATTCAATTCCGATCGCTCCCCTAAGTCACAAATCACCTCCCGGAACTAACCGAATTATCAGAATCCGATTCCGAGCCCTCTAACCAAATAGTCAACTCCGAGTTGACTTTCCTTATTCAAGTTTCTTTCACAAAGGCTATAAGCCTCATTTCCAATCCAAATCACTCCTAACTCACCCGATAGACTATAACACTGATATAAAAGCATAAAACATACAATTTAAACATAACGGGGTGGTAATTCCCGTGACGACGGGCCGGGTCGTCACATTCTCCCCCTCTAAGCTAACGCTCGTCCTCGAGCGGGTCAAGAAACATACCTGAAGTCTCAAACAAGTGAGGATATCTGCTCCGCATCTCCCGCTCGATCTCCCAAGTGGCCTCCTCCACGGGTCGACCTCTCCACTCAACCTTAACTGATGCAATCTCCTTAGACCTCATATTTCTCACCTGCCGTCCCAAAATGGCAATAGGCTCCACATCATAGGATAGATCACCATCAAGCTGAATGGTACTGAAGTCTAATACATGAGACGGATCTCCAATGTACTTCCGGAGCATAGACACGTGGAATACTGGATGAACGCTGGATAAGCTGGGCGGCAAGGCCAACTCATATGCCACCTCTCCAACTCTCTTAAGTATCTCAAAAGGACCAATGTACCTAGGACTCAACTTCCCTTTCTTCCCGAACCTCATGACACCCTTCATAGGTGAAACTTTCAACAATACTCTGTCACCAACCATGAAAGACAACTCTCAAACTCTACGGTCCGCATAACTCTTCTGACGAGACTGTGCTGTACGAAGCCTCTCCTGGATCAACTTTGCTCTATCCAGAGCATCCCGGACTAACTCAGTCCCTATCAATCTAACCTCACCAGGCTCAAACCATCCCACGGGGGATCTACACCGCCCTGCCATACAATGCCTCATACGGGGCCATCTGAATACTCGACTGATAACTATTGTTGTAGGCAAACTCAGTAAGTGGTAGGAACTCATCCCACGAACCACCAAAGTCAATCACACAAGCTCGCAACATATCCTCTAGAATCTGAATAGTGCGCTCAGACTGTCCGTCTGTTTGGGGGTGAAATGTTGTACTCAACTCAACCCGCGTACCCATCTTTCGCTGAAATGCTCTCCAAAACTGAGAAGTGAACTGAGTACCCCTGTCGGATATGATAGACACTGGAACTCCATGCAACCGAACAATCTCTCGAATAAAGATCGCCGCCAACCGCTCCGATGAGTAGGTAGTACTAACTGGAATGAAATGAGCTGACTTGGTCAGTCTATCCACAATCACCCATACAGAATCGAACTTCCTCGCCGACCGAGGGAGTCCAGTAACAAAGTCCATGGTGACCCTCTCCCATTTCCACTCAGGAATAACAATGCGCTGAAATACACCACCGGGCCTCTGATGCTCGTACTTAACCTGCTGACAGTTGAGGCACCGTGCTACATGTCCGACAATGTCCATTTTCATCTTTCTCCACCAATAGTGTTGTTTCAAATCTTGATACATCTTCGCGGCTCCTGGATGGATAGAATACCGCGAGCTATGGGCCTCCTCCGGAATCAACTCACGAAGGCCATCAACATTGGGCACACATATCCGGCCCTGTATCCTCAATACGTCGTCACTATCAATGGTGACATCTCTAGCATCATCATGTTGAACTCTGTCCCTAAGGACAGCCAAATGTGGATCATCATACTGGCGCTCACGAATACGATCATATAGAGATGACTGAGATACAACACAAGCCAATACCCTGCTGGGCTCCGAAATATCTAACCTCACTAGCCGATTGGCTAGCACTTGAACATCATAAGCAAATGGCCTCTCCTCAGCTGGAATATATGCCAAGCTCCCCATACTGACCGCCTTCCGGCTCAAAGCATCGGCCACCACATTGGCCTTCCCCGGATGATATAATATAGTAATGTCATAATCCTTCAGCAACTCAAGCCATCTCCGCTGTCTCAAATTAAGGTCTTTCTGTTTGAACAAGTGCTGGAGACTACGATGGTCGGTATACACCTCACAAGACACACCGTACAAATAATGCCTCCAAATCTTCAATGCATGAACAATGGCGGCTAGCTCCAAATCATGAACAGGATAGTTCTTCTCATGTGGCTTCAACTGCCGAGAAGCATAAGCAATCACCTTACCTTCCCGCATCAACACACAACCTATCCCGACTCTCGAGGCATCACAATAAACGGTATATGAACCTGAAGCTGATGGCAATACTAACACTAGAGCTGTGGTCAAAGCTGTCTTGAGCTTCTGAAAGCTCTCCTCACACTCATCCGACCACACGAATGGTGCACCCTTCTGGGTCAATTTAGTCAATAAAGAAGCAATGGATGAAAATCCCTGAACAAACCGGCGATAATATCCCGCCAAGCCAAGAAAACTCCTGATCTCTGTAGCTGAGGACGGTCTAGGCCAACTCTGCACCGCCTCTATCTTCTTAGGATCAACCTGAATACCATCACGAGACACCACATGTCCCATAAATGCTACGGACTCGAGCCAAAACTCGCACTTGGAGAATTTAGCATATAACTTCTCCTCTCTCAATCTCTGCAACACAATACTCAAATGTTGAGCATGCTCCTCCTGACTACGGGAGTAGACTAGAATGTCATCAATGAACACAATCACAAATGAATCCAAATAGGGCCTCGACACATAGTTCATCAGATACATAAATGCTGCTGGGGCGTTGGTCAGCCCAAAAGACATCACAAAAAACTCATAATGACCATATCGGGTCCTGAATGCAGTCTTCATAATATCTGAGTCTCTGATCTTCAACTGATGATAGCTCGAACGAAGATCGATCTTAGAAAACACCCTCGCACCCTGTAACTGATCAAACAAATCATCTATGCGCGGTAGAGGGTACTTTTTCTTTACTGTCACTTTGTTCAATTGCCTATAATCAATACACATTCGCATGGAACCATCCTTCTTTTTAACAAATAATACCGGCGTACCCCACGGAGACACACTAGGGCGGATGAAACCCTTATCCAAAACCTCCTGAAGTTGCTCTTTCAGTTCTTTCAACTCAGCTGGTGCCATCCGATAAGGAGGAACGGATATGGGCCGAGTGCCCGGCACCAAGTCAATGCCAAAATCAATATCCCTGTCCGGCGGCATGCCCGGCAGGTCTGAGGGGAATACATCTGGGAAAGTCCCTCACAACAGGTACAGAATCAATGCTAGGAGTCTCAGCTCCCACATCTCTCACAAAAGCTAAGTACGATAAACACCCTTTTTCAACCATCTTCCGAGCTTTTAAGAACGAAATAACACGGCTAGGGACGAAATCGGTCGAACCCCACCACTCGATCTGAGAAATACCAGGAATGGCCAACGTAATTGTCTTAGCATGACAGTCCAATATAGCATGGTACGGAGACAACCAGTCCATACCCAATATAACATCAAAGTCCACCATCCCTAACAATAACCAATCTGCCCGGGTCTCCAAACCCCCAACAGATATAACACAGGATCTATAGACATGATCCACAATGATCGTATCACCCACGGGGGTGGATACATGTACCAGTAAATCAAGACTACCACGAGTCGCACCCAAATGATGTGCAAAATAAGAGGACACGTAAGAATATGTGGACCCCGGATCAAACAGAACAAAGGCATCTACGTGACGTACAAAAATGATACTCGTAATCACCGCGATCGGAGGCAACCGCATCACGCCTATCGTGAAGTGCATAGAACCGTGCCTCGCCCCTCCACCGGATCTCTCTCGCCCCTGGGCGACCACGAGAAGACCGACCTCCACCTCTACTAGACCGAGATGGTACTGAAGATGAGGGTCGATCCCTCTGCCGAGTCTTGTCCCTACGGAGTCGAGGGCACTGTCTCCTCACGTGGCCAAACTCACCATACTCATAACATGCACCCGGTGCCGGAGAAGGGGACCGAAGGGAACCCTCGCCGCAGAAGAACCTCGGGCCGATGAAGTAGTGCCGCACCCGGGACGGAAGGGCACTAAGTCGATGACCGACCCCGCCGAAACCCCTGTCGACCACGACCATAAGAACCTCCGCTCCGCTCCGGGCGGCCCGAATGAGAAGGTCTCGATGAGCGACCTCTGCTCTCTGCTGGGAATGCCCTCTAGATGGAGCACCACCGAAACCGCCAGAACCACGAGGCCTCTTAGCCTCCCGCTCCTCTCTCTCGGCGACGATCCGCCTCAATGGAGCATGCCATATCAACAACCTACTCAAATGATGATGACAAAACTCTCTCTCTGGTCATAAGAATGCGAATAGAGTAGTTGAGGCCATCAATGAACCTCCTGATCCTCTCCCTATCATTAGGGATCATCCATGTGGCATGCCTAGCCAACCGTGTGAATCCGAGCTCATACTGGGTCACAGACATGTCGCCCTGAACCAACCACTCGAACTAGCAACGTAGCTCCTCGCGACGAGACTGTGGTACATATTTCTGTAGAAAGAGAGTAGAGAACTGCTGCCATGTGAGAGGTGCTGCTCCTGCAAGCCTACGCCTCTCAAACTCTTCCCACCAATCAAATGCGGGACCAGTGAACTGGAAGGTAGTAAATGAAACTCCGCTGGACTCAAGAATACCAGCCGTCCGCAACATCCTCTGACACTTATCCAAGAAACCCTGGGCATCCTCGCCCTCAATGCCACTGAAATGGTGTGGCTGAAGTCTACCAAATCTCTCAAGACGACGCTGCTCGTCGTCGGGCATAACCTGAACCATATGCTCTGGAGCTGGAGCTGGTGCAGCTGGAGGAATAACCGGTGCAACCACCTGAGCGGGGACCGCCTCTGGCGTCTGAAGTCCCTGAACAACCTGCTCAGGTGTGCGAGCTGCAGGGGTCTGCTGACCACCCCCTGTCTCAGATGTCGCTGCAGTAGCGGTAGCTGAAACTACCCGAGCCAAACCGGAACACACCGATAATATCTGAGCAAGAGTCTCTTGAAGACCAAGAATAGCAATAGATATAGTCTGGCCCTGAACTGGGGCTGCTGGAGCATCAACCACTGGGGGCTGCTCCTGAACTGGTACAACAGGCGGGTCAGCTGGCACTGCCTCACCCGCCCTACCTCTACCTCTAGCACGACCGCGCCCACGGCCTCTAACATGTGGCAATGGAGCTCGTCCACCTCGTCCTGATGCTCGCGTTCTCGCCATCTGCGAGAGAATAGAATATAGAAGTTCAGTTCTCAGAACAACAAGATCGCACGACAGAGTTCAAGAAAAGTGAAGTTTTTCTAAAGGTTCGCAACCTCCCGAGGATAAGTACAGGCGTCCCCGTACCGATCCACAAGACTCTACTAACCGGCTCAAGACTCACGAGGCCTAGTAAACCTAGGCTCTGATACCAACTTGTCACGACCCCAAATCCGGTCGTGATGGCGCCCAGCACACTGCTAGGCCAGCCTGACCAATCAATAACAACAACTGAGCTAGGAGCTCGTTTTATCCCATTTTTAACATATCAAATCATAAAACAATAGTGACATATATATCGAAAACGGGGAACTAGTCCCAACACATACCAACTCCCATAGACCGAAGGGTCAAGAGTCATGAGCCTCTACTGAACATGAGTGTATAAAGGTTTACAAGATACCAAGTGCGGAAAGAAAAGTCAATACAAAATCAAGAGACAGAAAGAAGGAACATCGGGTCCTGCGGACTCTGCAACTACCTCGAATATCCACAATTGTCGCCTTAACAGCTACTGGATCACCGCTGAGAGGTACCTGGATCTGCACACAAGGTGCAGGGAGTAAAATGAGTACTGCCAGACTCAGTGGTAATAAACAAGGGTAAGACAACACAGATAAGAAATCCGCAATAAAGCACTATGTAAAGCTGTAATCAAATACCCTGTCACAGAATCAATATCAATTGTACCTGTACCAACAAGTACCAGCAAAACAGTTTAAAAGCTAGCAGATGTAGCTAAATGCAATGCAATGCATGATATGACCGCTACGGCGCGTAGCCCGATCCAATTTGGGTACCCGTGCTCACTGTGGGGGTTCAGACTCCGGAGGGGCTCCTACAGCCCAAGCACAATATCACTGCGGCGTGCAGTCCGATCCAACATATATACTGCTGCGGCGCGCAACCCGATCCACTACTAGTCAGCTAATATGCAATCACAGCCTCGCAGGCTCAAAAGTAGTTTGAAACATCTTTTATCATTTTTCAGTTGAAAACATAAATATCAAGTTCCGGAGATTGGAAATAGCATGATAACAGAAATAGCTACGGACTGGTAGTAACTAACATGTCAATATGATAAGACAATGATAACGATCCTCGCGGGATCCAATAACCGGCTCACGGCCCACAAGTATACTCAACCGCCCAAGAAGGGGGTTCCTCGGCTCAAGAGTGGCCAATATCACAATATAGTATGCAACCATCCGAGAAGGAGGTTCGACGGCTCAAGAATAGCCTAATATCATAACATAGTATCAACAAGTCGGACTAAGCCATAGTCCCCAATCACAACCGACTCTGCACTCATAAGAGAGTACGTGTCTCGCCGCTATATAGCATCACAAAGTGATATACCGGGGTTTCGAACCCGCTGGTCATCACCCACATCTATTAATCACCTCAATATGGCGCGACGACGACTCCGCAATGCCCTTGCCACGAGAATCAAGCTCCGCACGCATAGAATCTGATCAAATTCAGTAGAAATACAACAAATTAGGCCAATGGGATGACACCCAATCAATACAACTCAATTTACATCAAAATTCCCAAAGTTGACAAAACCCGACTTTCGGTACGCTTCTCAAAAAATTACGAAAGTCACATATTCGGAATCCTCATCTCGATACGAGTCTAAGCATATCAATTTTACCAAATTCGGACTCCATTTGACCATTCAAAACCTTGATTTTCTAAAGTTCAAGCCTAGGCTAAATCCTCCATAAATTACCCCAAATTCCTCCATTTTCATGATATAATTGCATAATATTACCAATACTAATCATAGTTTAAGTCCATAGTTGATTACCCGATGATTTCCCTTGAGTTTCTCTTCAAAATCGCCCAAATCGCCTCTAAAGCCGAGACCCAAATGTGTGAAATGTTTTCTGAAATTTTCTAACTTCTGATACACTTAACTCACTGCGATTTTCGCTTCTGCGGACCATTTTCCGCCCCTGCGGAACCGCTTCTGCGACCAATTGGTCGCTTCCTGCGAACCCAGGCCTATTTGGCCATTTCCGCTCCTGCGATACACGGACCGCTCCCGCGGGTCCGCTTCTGCGGATAACATTCCTCCCCTGCGGTCCTTTCCGCCTCTGCGATCAAGAGTCCGCTCCTGCGGACTCGCCTATGCGGTCAATAAATCCGCTTCTGCGGTCTCCCCCATTTCTCTCTTGACCGCTTCTGCGGTCTCATCTTCGCTCCTGCGATGCCGCTTCAGCGGAGACGATTCCGCTTTTGCGAAGTCACTCGCCCCTGCGCCCTCTTGTCCGCTTCTGCGAAAATAACAGAACCAGAGTCAAAACCTGCAATTTTCCACATTTTCTCTCGTTTAGCCATCCGAAAACACCCCGAGGCCCCCGGGACCTCATCCAAACACACCAATACATCTTAATACCTTATTCAAACTTGCTCAAATCCTCAAAACACGTCTAACAACATCAAAACCCATAATTCGCATCGAATTCAAGCCTAAATTCCTTAAAATATTCCGAATTACACAATCAATCAAAAACCCGACTAAACAACGTCCGAATGACCTGAAATTTTGCAGGCACATCCAAAATCACCTAACGGAGCTACTGCAACTGTCGGAACTCCATTCCGACTCCCGGATCAAAATCTCACCTACCGTTCGGATTTCGCCAAAATTCAACCTTAGCCAATTCAAGCCTATTTCTACACCGGCCTCCAAATTCAATTCCGATCGCTCCCCTAAGTCACAAATCACCTCCCGGAACTAACCGAATCATCAGAATCCGATTCCGAGCCCTCTAACCAAATAGTCAACTCCGGTTGACTTTCCTTATTCAAGTTTCCTTCAAAAAGGCTATATGCCTCATTTTCAATCCAAATCACTCCTAACTCACCCGATAGACTCTAACACTGATATAAAAGCATAAAACATACAATTTCAACATAACGGGGTGGTAATTCCCGTGACGACGGGCCGGATCGTCACACTTCATCCTCTTTAGCGATTGAAGCAAATGTATCACTTTGCTTTTTGCTCGCTAAATATGCTTTGTAAGTGCCCGTATAACGGACTGTCTTCTGGGATATCTTCCAGATGTATTGAAGAAGAAGAAGAATATTCTTTTTGCTGGATAATTTTTGAATTTATCAATTGTTTTCTTCCCGATTGTATTACTGGGGAAGATGAGGATCCATATGACGATCCTTGATATGATCGATTTTGATAATTTGAGGATGATCGAGAGGGTGTTTTTCCCTTACCTTCTCCTCTGGTGGCCCAAGGAGGGTCCATTCTGCACAGATAGTAAATCATTCAGAAAAGTAGAAATCTTCGTCACGGTATAACCAATTAAGATCCTAATTAGAAACATCAGAATAATCATGAATTGAAAATTCAAAATCATCGACCATAATCGAAGTGATTACTTTATCAATAATAAGACTTTGTAAGTCTTTATTTAAAGGAATCGCTCTTATAATAGAAATAAGAGTCTCATCGTTGAAGAAGTTGGTGTAATAACTTATTATTCAAGATATTCACGATATAAAAAGTCAGGAAGAGAGTTATCAATTCCCTTTTTATAAACAATTTCAAAATCAAAAGGTGCTAGTTGAGCCTGCCATCTAGCAAACATGAGCTTAGAAACATCATGCTTAAAATCTTTGTCAAACATATATTGACAGATTGGGCATCAGCTTTTATTAAAAACTTATGATTGTACAAATCGTCTTGAAATTTTAAAACACATTTGACAATTGTCAACATTTCGTGGGCCACAGTAGCATATTTCTTCTGGGCATCGTTCCACTTTCCAGAGTGATATCTTATCAGATATTCTCTTTTATCAATGGGATTTATTTGTTTCAAAATCCCACCATAACCGATGTTGGATGCATCAGTCTCAACAATCTTTTGCCAAGTAGGATTGGCCAAAGTTAAGCAGGGTAAAGCTTTTACCCTTTGCTTAATATTTTGGACTATTTTTGTATGTAAATTAGTCCAAGGCTGTTTGTAGGTCTTTTTTAGCCGGTCGTATAATGGGGCTAAATCACGCGACAAGTCTTTAATAAAAGGGAAGACATAATTAAGGCTTCCTAAGAACCTTTGTAATTGAGTTCTATCAGTAATAATATCAGAAAATTTAGAAGCAAATTCAATTGCACGTTGTATAGGGGTTATCTTTCCCCGACAAATATTATGTCCTAAAAATCTAACATCAGTTTGAAATAAACTCATTTTTGGTTTAGAAATTACCAAACCATTTTGTATAACAATCCTTTTGAAAATATCAAGATGTTTGATATGTGTTTCAAAGGTTTTTGAATAAACCAAAATATCGTCAATATAAACAATGATGAAATCCAAATATGGATTAAAAATGTCATTCATGATTTTTTGAAATTCAGAAGGAGCATTTTTTAGACCAAATGGCATTACATTCCATTCATATTGTCCAAAGGGAACATTAAAAGCAGTTCTATAAGTTTGCTCTTTAAAAATTTGAATCTGCCAATAACCAGATTTTAAATCGAATTTTGAAAATATATTAGCATCATATAAACGAGAAAGAAGATCCCTTTTATTGGGGATCGGATATCTAATCCATTTTAAACTCTTATTAAGAGGCTTGTAATTGATAACTAATCGGGGAATTCCTCGTTCTTTTTCTGCAGCATTATTAACGTAAAATGCCGAACAAGACCAAGGGGATTTTGAGGGCTTTATCGGACCTCTTTGTAAGAGACTATCAATCTCAGTTTTACAAAAGGCGACCAATTCTGAATTCATCTAGCATGGTCGAGATTTTGTAGGAATATTATCCTCAGAAAAAGTATCTTCGTAAGGAAGAGTAACAATATGCTTTTTCGGTTCCAAAAAGCACTAGGATGATCGGCACAAATATCAATAGCCAATTTTTTAGAAATCAAATTGATTTTTTCTTTTGTTTTAGCAGAATTTATTGTATCAAATATGTTCATGCTAAATAGTTCTAATTGCAAAGAATCTACATGCTTTTGTTTCATGTTAATTAAAGCATTGATATCACGAGTTACAGGATTTGTAACAAAAGAATAATAAATATTTTTATTATTATAAGTAGCATTAAAACCTTTTGCATCAATATTGGTAAAAGGATAAATAACGTTTATAAAAGGAGTTCCTAAAATAATAGGAGGAAATAACTGATTTTTAACCAGAAAAAAGAAGTGAGGAATGCAAACTTTATTTTGACAAATATGCGTGTTAGGCAGTTTATACTTTATATCTAAAGCATGGCCAGAAGCGGATTTAACCATATGAGTAGTTTTTTGAAAATATTTAGTGGGAACTAATCCCTCTTGGATGCAACTAACATCTGCACCACTATCAATCATAGGAACACCAGAAATTGTGAAATCGTTATTAACGAGAATAGTACAATTAATGTACCATTTATGAGCAGTCACTATTTGCATCATTCCTAGAAACATACCCTTAGCAGGACTGATATCTAGAGAAGGAGATTTTTTTTCCTCAGTAGCAGTATTTTTACCTTTATTGGTAGGTGACCGAACTAGAGAATTATAATTTTCTAGTTGAATAATCCGGTGATCATGAATCATTTGATTCTGGTTTAAGAGATTTAATATCTCTTTTCGGATTTTCAATTTCCTCCTTTAGATCATTAAAAGAGGCATCGCGAGTCACATTGACTCTATTTTCTCGTCGTCTATTGATTTCATCTATCGTATAAGGGGGAGTATACTCAATCCTTTTCTTGGAAAAGAAATCATTTGAAGACTCAGTAGTATTACTAGAGCTTGAAGCAAAATTAATAATTTTTGACGAAGTTTGTCGTCCGTAACTTCTTTTAAAAGATCTATGACATTTTCAGAAGAAATAGTTTGCACATTCAAATCTTGAAAAACAGCTTGTAATTTATAAAATTCATCATTTTCACAAGTACAAGCAGTGCTATTACAGGTTACACAGGAAGATATATCACGATCTTCATTAGTATCTAATTTAATCAAGTCAACTTCGGATTCGTATTCGGAAGAATCTGAGATATAATCCGATTCAGATCCGGAAGTGTACAAAAGACCATAAACCTTGTTGTAAGATTCATTGTCTAGCTCTAAAGCTTTAAGTTTCTGAAGCTCACAATTTGGAGCTATGTGGCCAAATTTTCCACATTTGTAACACTTAATGTTGGCAAGATCCCGTTTGGATCTATTTTTCGCAAATCTAGTAGATTTACGATGTGCCTTTCTAGTATCACGCTCTTCTTTCGATCTATATCTAGATCTTCTCTTTCGATAAGGCTTATCGGAATAATCAGCGTTATGACACTTATAACTCTTTTTTCTTGAGTTATTAGGCATTCCAAACTGGGTACAGAAGTCTCCTAATTGAGATCTTTCTTGGCGCCTAGTATTCTTAATTTGTTGAGCTAGATGTAGCTCATTACAAAGTCTTAACCCTTCTTGGGTACAAATTCCTACCAAATTACCATAGGTAAAGGTGTCATAGGGAATATGAGTATTATTTTCCCTTAGGGTATTTCTTACCCTTTCGGCGAACAAGGGGGGAAGACCATCTATAAACTTTGCTTTCCAAAAATCGGTAGCATTATCGGGTAATTCCATAACCCGACTAAGAAATGTATCTTTATACCAACGAAATTCGCTGAGATTCTTACATCTCAGACTATTTAAAAGAATACGAACATTTTCATTTTGGTTGGTAAATCTACCACTAAAATGCTCTAAAATATTTAAGATAAGAGTATAGACTGCATCTTCTCTATCTACAGCAAGGGGAAGACCTAGGTTATCAAAACCCGCTTCTTTGGCTTTGGCTTCCATGATTGAAGCCTTTTGAGGGGAAGTAAGATTATTATCCCACCAGCCACGAAGTTGGCCAGTAAAGCCAGCGATTATCATTTTAGCAATAGTTTTATCTGTATTGCCAGTAGCTTTACAAATCGTGGAATACATTAGTATTCTATGAACAAGGATGGTTAACTGTCTATCGGTTAAACCATCGAGATTCCATTCGTAAATATGAGTACCACTATAAGACGTATTAGTCTGATTCCAGTCACGTTCTTCAATTAAGACATCTTGAGGAGTAGGTCGAGAATAATAAAAATTTGTCATTCTCGGATTATCACCATACCTACTATTTGGCTTAATCAAACCTCTGGATCATTTGAGTTTATTAAACTCTGACCAAATTTCTTCTTTATAGTCAGAAGTGGACTCTATTCTATCAACAAAGTCATTTGAAAGATTTAACGGTTTAAGATCGAGATTAGCAAATTTCTCATTGAGAAGGTCTTCAAGAGTTTTAAATGTAGAAGACTTAAAATCCGTAATCTCAGGAGGACGCTGAATATGAGTTGGAACAGTTTGACTATTTGAAGTCGAAGCAACACTGGAAGTAGGTGTTACCTCAATAATAGTCTTTTTACTCATATTCTTTATCAAAACAGTAAGCTTATCAAGCTTTTGATCAAGAGAACTAATATATTCTCCTAAAACTTTAACATAAAGGCTCAAATAATTATTTTGAGAAAAGAGATTATTAATCTCGTTAATACTAACTTGCCCGACATTTTTTCCAATAAATTTTTGAAAAGCAGAAAATGTTATACCAATACTATTTGGTAAAACAAACGGGGCTTGAGGAGGATATACAGTGGTAACAATCTTACCATCGCTTTCATGATAAGAACGTGTTAGTACCTTAATGTAATAAGGCAAATAAGTGGTTATAAACCATGGAACAAAATATATGATTTGATTATGCAAAGCACAAGTTTCATAGAATTCTTGCGAAATACAATTTAAATCATTTTCACTATAAGTGTCAAAAAACCAAGTTTTAAACTGGTTCCATTTTTTATCAGAAAATTCTTTTTGAATAAACTTTCTTGCCGGAGAACCCGGACTAAAATCAATTTGGTGTGGAATCATTAAGTACTATCTAGGTCAAAATCCATTTCGGATGGGGAAGGAATGTCCTTATCCGGGACATTTTTACTATCCTGGACAATATTTGTTTCAGGGTTGATTCGTACCTCTTCAACGTAGCTATTATTATCTCTACTGGAAACCGTATGCAGGGATGCGGCATTCTTTCGAGCTGGTCCATAGACCACCTTTTCTATAGGAGAGATATGTTGAATAGCCGGGAAATGGCTAGAAATTGACCTTCTGCTATAAACAGGGGTCTCGTTATCAAACTGGATACAAATCCTTCCATCGGGATTTTGAGTAATATGAGAATACTCGTCCCGAGAAACAACATTAGTAATCTGTTCGGGAGATATGACCGAATTTAAGGTCCAAGTGCTTGGAAAGTTAATTTCTTCCCACTTAACGGGTCTCCTAGTGGTGACCTTTGATTTGGCAAAATTAGTTTCTACCAAAATCGTTTGATCAGATGTATCATATAACTTACATCTCGGATTCAAAGTTGACAATAATTTAAAATAAATTCTATAAGACAAACATATAAGTTCCGAACCCGGAGCATAGTTATAACCATGAGTTTTGACATTTAATGTCAAGGCATCAAGAATATTAACATCAGAAAGAGATAATTGTAAATTGGGTTGAGTATTGAAATATACTGGGCCATAGGCGACAGTAGATTCAATCGAACCCATTAGAGACTGTCTAAAATTTAAATTTCTAGCATCTCTAAGAGCTGCTAGGAAAGTCTCTGGTAACCCTTTAAGGGTTAAAGGTTTAAAAGCAATTTGAACCATACCAATATGCAAATAATTATACATGTTTCTATAAGAAGAAATATCTCTCTTACCGAGTAAACGAATCGTCTGTTCGGATGAGTTTAGAGCTAAAGATTGCTCTGTCGTTTTAATCAACTGTTTATTAGACAGTTTATCAAACAAACCATAATCATAAATGGTTTTCATAGGGACTTTAGGAATAGTCCATTTATTCAATAAATCAAGATTAAGAGGTATATCTACCTCTTCTAATCTAGTACTTTTAGTACTAGTTTCTCCTGGATTCATGATCAAATATTTCATGTCTATGCTAGAAATTTCTTCACATCTAGTACTTTATTTACTATGAAAGCGCCTAGGCTCTGATACCATTAACAGGATCTCTGGATAGGCATGTGGTAGTATATATATATATATATATATATATATATATATATATATATATATATATATACATATATATATATGTGTGTGTGTGTGTGTGTGTGTGTGTGTAGTAATAAATTTGAAATAGCTACTCCTATAGTCGATTTGATTCGATTTTTTTTGATTAAAACCAAAATCAAATCATATTTGATCGATTTTTAAAATTCAAAATCAAAACCAAATCAAATAAAAAAATATTAAAATTTTATCGATTTGGTAAGGTTTTTCGGGTTTTCATGAACACCCCGATAACCAAACCTAAATGGTTTAAAGTAGAATTCACTCATAAAGAAGACAGTGGGCACCATTGTCATTTCAGATCTCAATAAAATAATAGTAGTAGAAAAAAGAAAGCGCGGGAAAGAGTCACCCCCTCCTTGCTCCCTCGTTTCAGCCTCTTTCAAGACCCTAAGACACTCAAATCAGAAAAACCGAACTCTATATCCAACTTCCGATTTCAATCCCTTTCCCAGTTCAAATAGCTATACCTTACTCGCCGGCGTTCACATCGTAAAAAGGATGAACGGCGGTGGAGATAATAGGCGCCGGGACTGGCGAGACACCACGAGGATTTCAAAGAAGCAGAAACTCATCCTTAGCTCCGAAGAACAACTCGAATCCAAGCTCGGATTCGATGTTTTCACCGAAGGAGATAAACGACTTGGCTGGCTTCTCACTCTGGCCTCTGTACTACTGCACCTCAAATTTTACCTCTTTTTTTTTTTTTTGGAAATTTTAATGAATAAATGAATTTTAATTCTTTATGTTTTCTGATTCAATTTCGTAGTCTTCATGGGAGGATCAGGAGACCCGCAAAGTGTACAGTTGCGTCGATCTTTATTTCGTTTGTCAGGTAAAAATTATACTGTGATTTTGTTGATTATTTTTGTGAAAAAAGAAAACGTTATTTTTATGAGTTATTGATAAAATATTCTTACTGATGGTGTTTGTTTATTGATCTGAGAAAGGAAAAAATGAATTATTAATGTCTATGGGTTTTTATGTGGGAATTTTTTGAAGGATGGTTCAACATTCAAAGCGAAGTATAAATTCAGGCCATATTTTTACGTGGCCACAAAGGTCAGTGATTTTTCTTGTGAAATGATTTAACTTTCTATACTCAAAGAGAGGAAGGAGCTCTTTTTTTGTTTTCTGGTGCACATTTCATATTTTTGTTGATTGTTGTGCTTTTGTTTGACAGGATAAAATGGAAATGGATGTCGAAGCATATTTGAGAAGGCGATATGAATCACAAATTGCAGACATTGAAATTTTAGAGAAAGAGGATCTTGATCTTGTAAGTCTCTCAACATCAAAGTTAGGATTTGCTTGTTTCACAAGTGCTCTCACTTTCAACAGTTCCATGTTGATGGAGTGTAGTGTATATGAGTGGGATCCCCCCTCCACACAAAATAAAAAGATCTATTGGATGGGTAAAGTGCCCCAGAAATGCAGCTGGCCCATAACTTGATTTTGCATTCTATACACTTCCTATTTCCTGTTACTAGAATATTTTGTCAGCGGAGGCATCATTGTTTGAATGTATGCACTAGAGGAAAAAAGTCACATTTCTAATCACGACATGGCAAACTGGAGTCTGGAGATGTATATAGATTTAGGGAACTAGAACCACAGAAAAAATGCGGTGGTTTATATTGTTATGTGTTTAAGCTTGTAAAACATGCTCAAACTGTTGGACTTTTTAAGCTCACTACACAATTGTATGCAGCCCCCCTTGTAATTACTCACAGGCTACAGGAAATTCTTGCTGCTGAAATCAATATAGAACCTTTTAACAATAAAAAAACATGCTCGAACTATTATACTTGGATGATGCTGATACAATCTTATCAAGCTATGTTTAGTTTTTTTTTGAACTTTGTAATTTGTTGGATATTTTAGTGTTTATTCATAAGTCGTAACTAACACTGTTAGAGAGGTGTTAGAAAATAATTTACCCTCTCCACTTGGTATTTCCTTTCGGGTTTACTAGGTAAGAGGAAACAACTTAACAAGGAATTTAATGAAACCATTTACGTTGTCTATGGTGAAATAAGCATGAGAAATGACTTATTACACTGTATGGAAAGAAAGAAATAAGAGGTGTCTTGAAGGCAAGAAGGAGCAGCTGCAGTCTGTGAAATGTTGTTGTTTGCATTATTTGTACCGTTGAAAAGATGAAAATGTTGTCATGAATTTACGTAACACGCTGGACACGCTAGACTGTGTAGGATTTTAATGTTTTTAAGCCAGCACTATCTCTGTATTTACACAGTATCAAGCTGATACTGTTTTGATAAAATCTTCACCTTATCCTTAAAAAGAAAACACTAAAAAGGAACTTATATTCTAGGTTTCCCTGCTTTCTTTTTATTTAATGAAAGAAAGTTGGTGGAATTGATTTTTCTACCACAAAAAAGAAGGGTGTACAAGGGACAACTGCATGAAGATGTATATATATTTTGATTACCATAGTGTCTGGGCTAGCTTGCACACACCTGGACTAATTCCATGGGATACTTGTTACCTCCCACTAACATAGGTTGCCAGGTAACTCTGTCCACCAAGGTTTGAACAGATTGGAAGAAATTACCTAGCGTTTTTGCCTCTGTTGGGATTTGAACCTGCAACTTCATGGTACTCAATCCACTTCATTGACCACTAGGCCACACCCTTGGATGCAACTGCATGGAGATGTATATAAGTGGTCTTTAAACTGTTAATTAACTTAATTTAATTTTTATCCCATACATTAGTGTGCTTCCTTTTCAAGAAAGCTTGAAACACATAGCAATTTCCTACATTTTTGAGCTGCTGAGATCTTGCTGGAGGTTTAGAATTAGGTGTCAGCCTTTAGCTGCATTTCGACTAGCTTACAAGCTCAAGTTTTCTCCACGGATTACAAATGTATAAAATTTAGAGTTGTCTAATTTCAAGGAAACTTTAAATAGCTGGATAGTTTGGTTCAGTAAGCAGGGAAAGTAGGTCGGCATATGGCTCAAGTAAGAAGTAGATCTAGAGTGAATTGCACTCATAAGGTCTGTGTATCTACGTTGTATTGCTCCAGACACAGTCACAAAAAAATGTTAAATGGCACATCACGAGGACTGGTTAAACAGCCAGGTTTAGTATTGATCCTGTGGTGAAAAAATTTCTAGCTATTGGCACTTCTACATTGTTGTTCAAAATTTCGGAATCTGTTTACTGTTTGTTCTGGTTCATACCTACACTGTTTATTTTTATGCCTTCAGTATCTCTTCTGATGATTTTTTTTTTGTTGTCTTTTTTCAGAAAAACCATCTATCTGGCCTACGCAGATTGTATTTAAAAATATCATTTGATACTGTCCAACAGTTGATGCACGTGAAGAGGGATCTAACACATATTGTTGAGAGAAACCAAACGAAGTTTGATACCATAGAAGCATATGAATCTATACTGACAGGGAAAAGGTACTCTCTGATATTCTGTAATAATATCTATTAGCCATAAATGTGCATTTGTTAAATACATAACGAAGTTCACATACCTTTTGAATGATTGTCAGTTGTTTTCAAAAGTTCTACATTTCGTTATTAAATGATACCAATCATTTCATTTATGTTATTATGGTGGTACGCCAATCTTGAGGTGATTGTTTCCTGACATGCAGCAAGCAGCGAAGTCAAGATTTTATAGATTATATCACTGATCTACGTGAATATGATGTCCCGTACCATGTTCGCTATGCTATTGACAACGGTGATGTCCTTTCCAATGCTGTTCATTTTTCTGAAGTCTCTTGGTCAACACTTTTGTAATTTTTGGATTAACTGTTTTATGTGCTCTGATCTTAATGTTGAGATTTATATTTATTAGATGTTAGATGTGGCCAGTGGTACGATGTTAGTGTATCTAGTTCTGGGGTTATGTTAGAGAAGAGGACGGATCTTTTGCAGCGAGCTGAAGTTCATGTCTGTGCCTTTGATATCGAAACAACAAAGCTTCCTCTTAAGTTTCCTGACGCCGAATATGATTCCGTAATGATGATCTCATACATGGTTGATGGCCAAGGCTATCTCATTATTAACAGAGAGGTGCTCATTCTGTTCTGTGTTTATGTAAACTTACATTTATTTTCTAATCCTAACTAAGTTTTGTGGTTTTCGTTTTCCTACCCATGATAAGAATCTGAGAAGTTACTAGTGATAGGCTTCATGATCTACATGATTTCTTCAGGTCTTCTTCACTGTGTTTGTCCATTTAGGGTCTTAGCATAGGTTATATAGCTGGTTGCTGTTAATGGGACTCCTCCCTGGAGTGTCTCCCTAAGTAATATGTCTAAAAGAAATATGCTTATTTATTTTGGATATGTAGATTGATTATTACTTTATGCAATTATAACCTATTTGTTCTGATACCTTAAAAGAACTAGTTCTTCTGAATTTCCAGTGTGTTGCGGAAGATATAGAGGATATAGAGTACACCCCAAAACCAGAGTATGAAGGGCACTTTAAAGTAACAAATGTGAAAAATGAGGTAATGGCTTTATCTGCAACTTTGTACAATGTATATCTTTGCGATTGAGAATCACAATTCCACTATTGTACAACATTATTTGTCACAGGAAGAGCTCCTTAGACACTGGTTTGCACATATGCAAGTGGTGAAACCCGGCATCTATGTAACATATAATGGTGACTTCTTTGATTGGCCATTTTTGGAGACAAGAGCAACTCATTATGGCTTGAGTATGAAGGATGTATGTTGCTCATTACTCTTAGACTGTTTTATGTTAGTCCTCTCGAGTAATTTATCTTTGAGCATTTTTTCTTTCTTTTCCTTTTTTATGAATGGTTCTCTGGAATGATGCTACTTTGTTATTTTAATTCCTGTCAATATCTGAATAATATGACTGCTTAATTAAGTCTAAGAAAATTTTCCTGAAGCACCTAATTGAATATCTAACACTGCTCTCTATCCCATATCAACTTCACAATAATATAAATTGTCTGTGTCTAGGGGCAAAGATATATGAATTGTTTCCTTTTCTGAGGCATTAGACAAGTACCTTTTGGCTCAGTATACCAATACTGCCAAAAAATCTTTTGTTTTCTGATTTTTCTCTGAACTCTTGCAGCTTATTGCTGTAATTCCAACAATCATGTAGTTCATAAAGGTTGCAGGTTCTTGTTGTGTTATGTTGTTGAGAATAACTTGTAAAATCGTCATTTTCGAAATTAATATTATTTTTGTTTCTTTGCTTTTATGTTTGTAGTTTCTCATTTCTGGCTTACATCCACGATACACCCAAATTCTTTTTAATTTATCACTGCACCTCTTTTGAGCTGCAGGAGCTTGGATTTTCTTGTGACAAAAATCAAGGGGAATGCCGTGCTAAATTTGCTTGCCATCTGGATTGTTTTGCTTGGGTCAAACGTGATAGTTATCTTCCTCAAGGAAGTCAGGGTCTGAAGGTGTATTTCATAACTTCTTTTGGTATTTTTGTTGCTTATGCTCTCTTATTCTTCTTTTCCCCGATTCCTTGTGATTTTACCTTTTACTGAAGATTTCATGTATTCCAGTAAGATCTTTCTTGTCTTCACACTAGTTCTCTACTTTTTTAGAGCTGCTGGTTGATAAAGTAATACTAAACTTTTATATTTTCTGTGAAATTCCACATATTTTTTGCCTAAAGAGCTCAAATCTGCTGAAAGTATTTCTCTTCTTTCATTATCTGCTTAGCTACTCTTGAAATTTATATGCTTGGAAAGATTAACTTTGGGCTGGAAGGTGGTTATTCCCTCTATAATCAGATTACATTTCTTTTGCTTCTTCAGAATTACATAGGTTCCTACAGTACTTCCTTTTGAGGATACTTTTTTGGAAATCCAAAGAAATCGCTTCATTTTCTTTTGCTCATGAAATTCCAGCATATTTGGATTAACTTTTATATTGTAACTATATCTTACTCGGCATTGTGATCTCTGATGTAACTATTGCCATATTCCACTTCTAACTCAGGCTGTTACGAAGGCCAAGTTGGGTTACGATCCTCTAGAAGTTAATCCTGAGGATATGGTTCGCTTTGCTATGGAAAAACCACAGGTATGAGCTACTTAAAATTGGTTTGTCTTAATAAGTTAACTTACAAGATGATCTTTTGCTATAAAAGTGCTAAGACTTATGATTGATATACAGACCCGAGCTCCTGCTTGACAATTTATGATGGAAAATATGTGTATAGCTTCCATTATATATGGATTTCACAATCTTCATCAAATGTTATTTGACTATAGCAGTAGCCCGACCGGATCCAAGACTTGTGTATGAGCTTTAGCTTGCAAGCCCATTTAGTTCCCTGCTGCATAAACGCATGCCTTTGAACTTTTCTCTAGTTCAAAGACTGCTCACTGTTAAAAGGGATGTTTATTTACTTCCAAGTCATCACTGTTACTTTGTAATTTCTGCCCCATTTTTGCACATTTCATGCTAGAATTTGAGGACTAATTTCTCTGGTTGCATGTGGTAGCCAAATTACCCTCTCTGATTTGGGGGTTGTGATCCATTTGTCTTCTCTCGATAGCATTTTGGAATTCTTACAAATGTGTTCATTAGCTTCGTCAACACTCTTTCAGTACCACTATTAAGATGCATAGTCAGAATTGACCTAGATTCCTAATATGAACTTCTGTTTGGCATTGCCAATTCTTTTGGAGTATTTATCCATGGAATTAGCGGCCAAGAGTAGAGCTCATTCCACAATTGTGCTTGTGTAACCCTGATTTCCATTTTGGCTAATACTATAAATCTATAATTACTATTTCTTCCCCTCAAACAATTGTGATTTGCTGAGAAATATATGAGTGCTTAATCTGGTAAAGGAGAAACATATAGAGAAGTGGAATACATTCATGTCTTTTGCACTTCATTCACTGGAGGACGTACAGTCTAGATAACCTAACACTTGTTTGTTTAAATGGTTTTGCAGATGATGGCTTCATATTCTGTTTCAGATGCTGTTTCAACTTACTACTTGTATATGACTTATGTTCATCCCTTCATTTTCTCCCTTGCAACCATAATACCTATGCCGCCAGATGAAGTCTTACGCAAAGGAAGTGGGACTTTGTGTGAAATGCTTCTTATGGTCCAGGTAGATGGCCTTTAGAAGCCTTTTCTTGATTTCTTTTCTGGTTCTCTGTTAGTTCCTTGTTTATGATTTTTAGTTTCAAGGTTGGTGCCTCTTCAGTGTTTGAATTCATTTGACTTGGAAAAGAGGACAAAGAAAATCCCTACCCATGCATTCTGCTTTTCATCTGCATGGTAACGGTCTTATTACGGTTTTCTTCTGCATTTCTCATTCGTGCAGGCTTATAAGGCAAATGTTATCTGTCCAAACAAGCACCAGTCTGATCCAGAGAAGTTTTATGGTAGTCAACTCCTTGAGAGTGAGACTTATATTGGTGGTCATGTGGAATGCCTAGAAAGTGGTGTATTCAGATCTGACCTTCCAACTAGTTTTAAGCTCGACCCGTCTGCTTATGAGGTAAACCATGTTTTAAAGATTTCTCTTCCTCCAGATTAGACAAATTTATGCCACTACGACTTTATGACCTATTCTACTAGATACTATATTTCTTCACCATTTTAAATTATTACTATAATCACTTCTTTTACTAATGTAACACTATGTAAGCTTTCTTTTTTCTGTTAATCCTCCACGGATATTGAAGTAGGTAATCTCTTTCGGGACAAATGAATGGAGGAGTTGTTCTCCTCAAACCATCTACTCCTATTTGATAATACTATAAACTTTTTGGCACTAAGCATGAAGCCTTGGCTTAATATATGGATGTCTGTTGATTATATTTTCATGAATATTGACTTTGAAGGGAATAATATATTTGCTCTCCAACTGCCTCTTGACAAACATAACAAAATATCATAATGAGGTGAATATATTTCCATCTAGTCTAGCAGATTACTACACTATGTTAAAGATGAACTAACATTAGCTTGTACACTGTTGCCGGGGTTGTTTCTTTGAAGAAAGTGTTTTTGTGGAGCTTTACTTTTAACGATGCTAAGCATACAAACTTTAAAATCATGCTTAGAGTAGACTAAGTTATCGTTTTTTTAAGATTAAGATGTATGAGTCTGAATACATGTATTCTGTAAATCTAAACACGGGATAATTAAGAATCTTTGTTTTCTCAGCCTATGAATATGTATATTTATCTTTATTTAAAATTAGTGATATAAAATTCAGAAAAATAATTACTCCCTCCCCCCATATTATATGGGTATGACATAGTTTGACTGGCACAAAGTTTAAAAAAGAAAGGCTTTTGCAACTTGTGGTGTAAAACAAGCCATAGACATTTGTACGTCTATAAATCTATTTATTAAGCATAAAATGATAAGTTTAACCTTAAATCGTTTCTAAATTTAGAAAGATGCCATTCTTTTTGGGACAAATTAAAAAGGAAAGTATTCCACATAAATTGGGTGGGAGTATTAAGTATGATATCTACAAAGTGTTAGAGAAAATCTTTTACATAGTGCTGTAAGAAGTTGTGTTTGATGAAGTATGCTCCAACGACAGTGATGGAGGTGAGGCGGTTGGCGTGGTGGAAGGTGATGGTAGTGGTACCCGATAGTGGTGGTTGTGAAATGGTGGTTGGTGGTGGTTGTGTGGTGATGATGCAGTGGCGTGTGGTAGTAAAAGATTACCTTGGCAGGAATCTTTAAGTAAAAAGCATTTTTAGACTATATACATATTTCTAAGATAAAGTAGATTGGTGGTGAAGCGGCTATGAAGGAACATGTACACCTTCATTCCTCATTGCGAATTAGCTGAAAAATGCTAAAAAGGAATATTGGGAACGGAATAAGGATGTCTTTAGGAGGGAAGAGCTGAAAATGAGAGAGCTGCGGGAGGTGGAAAGAGTGGAAGGGCTGAGGGAGGTTGAGTAAAGGGCACGGGCAAGGGAGAGGAATGAGGAAGTAACGTGAGAGCTAGCTTTGGTAGCACTAGCGTAAGAGACTAGTTGAGGCAGATATTGAGGGCATTTCAATCAAAGGAGGAGGATTGTTTCAATCATAGGGTAGCGGTTGTAAATAAAAGAAGGAAGCTCATATAGTCCTTATAAGTAGATGGAGTGGTTTTTGACGGAGAGGAGAAGGTAAAAGGGACATCAGTGACATTTTTAATGTTTGTGTATGGAGTAAGTGAGTTGGAGACTTATATTGAGGGGATTATGTTCAACCAAATAGGTGAGGAGAGAGAGAGAGAGTGGTTGGAAAGGGCTTTTGAGGAAGATGAGGTGAGGGGAAAGGTGGATAATTGTGCACGAGAAGCATCCGGGGCATGATTATTTTACACGTGCTCTCTAGTTTCTTCCACAATGTTGGAGCACAATTAAGGGGGAGGTGCTAGAGACTATTGCTGCATTCCAATAACTAGGATAATTCCAGAGAAAACATCAATGTAACATTTTTCCGCCGTCGACATCACCCTTCTTGTTAGCGCTCCTTAGAATGTGAAGTGTTAATATGTTAGAATGTTAGAGGTAGTGTTAACTATTTGTCCCTGATAAGTTAAATATAATATGCTGTTTGATGGAGCAATATAGAGAGAGGAAGAGGGATTTACATATGGTGTTCATCGACTTCGAGAATACTTACATAAAGTGTCGAGGGAGGTGCTGTGGAGATGTTTGGAGGCTAGAGGTGTTCCTGTCGGATACATTAGGGCTATTAATGACATGTATGATGGTGCTGCAAGAATAATGAGAAGGGACGTGGAACACTTCATGGTTGTGAATTGTGATGGGGTTGCATCAAGGGTCAACCCTCAGCCCATTTCTGTTTGCCCTATATTAATGACATGTATGATGGTGCTAAGACTCGGGAGAGAACAATGAGAAAGGACTTGGAACACTTCCTGGTTGTGATGGGGTTGCATCAAGGGTCAGCCCTCAGCCCATTTCTGTTTGCCCTATCGATCGACGCGTTGACGTGTCACATTCAAGGGGAGGTGCCGTGGTCCATGTTATTTCCTGATGACATTTTACTAATTGACAAGACACAATGTGGTGTTAATTAGGTTAGAGATTTGGAGATAGACCCTGGGGCCTAAAGGTTTCAAGCTGAGCAGGAACAAAACAGAATACTTGGAATGCAAGTTCAGTGGCACGTCTCAGGAAGTGGACGAAGACGTGAGGCTTGATTCACAAGTCATCCCTGGAAAAGAAAATTTCAAGTACCTTGGGTCTCTTATATAAGGAAATGGGGAGATCGACGAGGGTGTCACACAACGTATTGGGGGGAGGGGGGATGGATAAAATGGAGGCTCGCTTCCAGTGTTCTGTGTGATAAGAATGTGCCCCCAAAACTTAAAGGTAAGTTCTGTAGAGCGGTGGTTAGACCGGCTATGCTGCCAGTCAAGAACTCTCATGACCAAAAGATGAAGGTGACTGAAATGGGGATGTTGAGATGGATGTGCGGGCATACGAAGTTAGATAAAATTAGAAGTCAAGTCATCCGTGAGAAGTTGGGTGTGGCCTATGTGGAGGACGAGACACGGGGGCGAGACTTGGATGGTTCAGGCATGTGAAGAGGAGAGCCACTAATGCTCCGGTGAGGAGGTGTGAGAGGCGAGCTTTGGAGGGGTAACAAAGATGTAGAGGCAAGCTGAAAAAGTATTGGGAAGAGGTGATTAAGCGAGATATGACGTTGCTCTAGCTTATCGAGGACATGACTATGAATATGAAGGTGTGGAGGTTGAGAATAAAGGTAACGGGTTAGGTAGCCAAGTGTTGTCCTTGTTTGTGACAATAGCTTTGATACACCACTTAGTGTCTTTCGTATCCCTAGACTTCTGTTACTGCTTGTTGTTGTCTTTGTTTCGGTTTTTTTATTGCATTACCTAGTGCTAGTATTGTATGTTTGCTTTGGTTGTTAGATCGGTTTGCTTGTTATTGCCCCTATCCTTTTCCCTTCCCGAGCCGATGGTCTACTGAAAACAGCCTCTCTGCATTCTTAAAGGCACTCTGCATTCTTAAAGGCAGGGGTAAGGTATGCATACACTATACTCTCCCCAGACCTCACTTGTGAGATTATACTGGGTATGTTGTTGTTGTTTGACTCTCACCCTTACAAATTATTTGATATAAAACCTTATAATGAGTACATCTAATCAGTAATTTTCGTCCCAATTTTTATGTTCTTGGTTGCCTTTCATGGAGCTCAGCAGTTTAATGTTTTTGTGAAGTATTAGATTTGAGTTTGATGGTTAGTTGTGAAAATGGTGGTTGGAAAATGTACAATGACTACAAAGATGTCAGATGGAACGAGAGTACATGTTAATTTTACTATTTTGAATCACAAATTTTCATTTAAATGACCAAGCCTATGACCTCCTTGCTTAAATAACTATTTTATTTTTCCATCTCAAAAAGAGAAATTTTGTCATTTAAGCAAGGAGGTCAAACGCTTGGGAATAGATTAAAGCACAAATGCAGGGTAGCGAGTCGGTCAGAGAGTACAATAGATATCTCATAATTCATTATCAAGTATCAACTACTCAGGAGTTGGTTGTATTCTTGTTGTGTACACTAACTACATCCTATATTCTTTGAAGACTTGCCGTTTAAAATCTTTGGTGTATATTGTAATTAGCTTTTGATACTTCCAAGGGCTCTTCTGTTCCATTGTACTAGTGACTAACATTAAGTTTCTCAACTTCTCCAGTTATTGATCAACAACCTTGATAGAGATCTGCAGTATGCCATTGTAGTTGAGGGGAAGATGGATTTGGAATCTGTCATAAATTATGATGAAGTGAAGAATGCCATTATGGAAAAGGTAATGCGTCCTTCATTTTTCATGTTTAATAGTTTTGGCTGAGTTGAGGCGTTCAACCATCTTTATGTGTCTTTTATCTGCCGCATGAGATATTTGACAAGTATTCTCCTTGCACCTAAGGCCATATCCGACATGAGTGGGATTTGTTTTCTTGGAAGTTTGAGATTTCTTTTTTGTTTTCCTTTATTGCGCGACTTAATAATCTGAGAAAACCCTTTAGATGCATGCTGAATCTTTATCTCCTCTCAGACCATTTTTTCTAAAAATCATAAACGTCTGAACTATCTAAGTGCAGTTAATGATATTGCGAGATTATCCTTTAACGGAAGAATGTCCTCTCATATATCACCTTGATGTCGCTGCAATGTATCCAAACATCATATTGACAAATAGGCTTCAGGTATGTCAGTTTTCATTTTCATTTTGTAAAGAATGTTCTTCTCTGCCGTGTTAGTGTAAATGACTTTTGTTACTTTCTTTTGCCCATATTGAATGAATTCTTTTTCCTGTTCTGAACAGCTTAGATAAGTTGGAAGTCCGTCTTTCAGTTTTAAATGTAGGAAATTGTGGGCCAACAAGTTATTTTGTATGTGTATATTTTAGGAAATTGATAAGGTAAAAAGAATTCCCCAGACCCCACACCGTGGGAATAAACTGGTTTTTTTGTTGTTGCTAAAGTAAAATGAATTTGGACGAGGGTAAAAAACTTTAATTTTTTTTCTCTTTTTGAAAAGTATGTGTTAAAATTTATTTTAGGGAAGCGGACATATCTTAAAGAATGTCCCAGAGGGAGGTTGACCGTCAATTCAGAACAGAGGGAGTACTTTTTGCCAATTTGTTCACTACCTACCAAATGTCAAGAGAAACACAATATCCTTTTTTTGGACAAAGTAAATAATTTTACTAATGGTGGGGAGGCCCCCTATACTAGCCGTATGGCAAAAATAAATTTTCCTTTAACATCTTTGTTTGTCTGGAATGCAAAGAAAACTTTGCTACAGATGATGTTCATCACAAGTGATGCCTCTGTTTCGAACTGAAACCTTGTGTACATGGGTTCTAAGATAAACTTTGGTATGCCGCATAGGGCAGCACAATAATTTGACTACAAAAGCAGTACTATCTCTGTGCGGTTAACTATGCTGATGTGGAACATATTAACATTAATATTTCAAACTACACTCAACTAGCAGTAGCGGAGGCAATGATTTCACTAAGGGGTGTCATACTATAAAGAAGTAAACACACGGAGAAGTTAAGGGAGTTCAACATAAAGTATATATACATAAAAATAAAGTTTTGACTCGGCTACACAGTGTAATTTCTCTGGCAAAGGAGTGTCAGTTGACACCCCTTAGCCTAAGGTGGCTCCGCCACTGTCCAGTAGCTGGAATAAATAGGCGAGAATTCGATGGTAAGGAAAGAACAATTAAGGACTAGCAATATATGATATTGAAGACTAGTAGGGTTTTGTTGACTGCTTAGTGCTTATCTTGCATGACTTTTAAACCTTTTACTTTTTCTTGTTGCATTCTGCTTTAAAGTCAGCACCTTGGTCTTTGGTGATTAATTTCTTGTAATTGGAGATAGTAATTGCACACTACCTTGTCTAAAGGACCTGCTTAAAACTGGATATTTGCAACAATCTTGGGATGAAGAGTTATCACATGCTAGTCATTAGAACAGTAACTAAGGGCATTCTGGAACACCAAACTTTGAAAGAATAGAATCCTGTCAATAAGAGTTTCTAGAGGAGACAAGGCAGAAGACAGGGTATGAGTAATAAAAGTTTCTATCAGAGACTCACTAGAAGAATGTGAATCATTTAAATAGTATATTCTAAGGGGCATAAAACAATCATATCTGGAGTCGATTAGATTGAAATATCTATTTCTTCTACTTCTTTACCCTTCGTGTGGATCTTTTATAGCTGGCACCTAATCGACACTCAAAACATCAAGTGCTGAACAGCTGGTACATACTGACTGTTACTTCTGTTTCCTCCCCTAATGGATGAGGAACTTGATGTTGGGGGTATTGCATCTCTTTGTTGTGCATGTATTTTGCATTTTATATTTGGTTACGGAAACAGCCTCTCTACCCTCATGGGTAGGGGTAAGGTCTGCCTACACTCTACCCTCCCCAGACCCCACTAGTGGGATTATTACTGGGTTGTTATTTTATTTTATTTATTTGGTGACCATTTTAAATTAACTATAATTACTTGATTCCATCAGCCACCATCAATAGTTTCAGATGAGATATGCACTGCATGCGACTTTAATCGTCCTGGCAAAAAGTGTCTCCGGAAGCTTGAATGGGTTTGGCGTGGTGAAACGTACATGGCAAAGAGAAGGTAAACTTTTTAGTCATCTATTACAAAATAGGCAACTTTATATTGATAGCTACTGAATCTTGAAATTTTGTTTGTACCAAATATCAGTGATTATTACCACATAAAGAGGCAGCTCGAGTCTGAACTTGTCGAAGTAGGAGATGGTCAACGATCACAGTCTTTTCTTGATTTGCCTAAAGCAGATCAACAGGCAAAGTTGAAGGACCGCTTAAAGAAATATTGTCAAAAGGTAAGTGCTGAGTTTGGTGTGCGATCTTCCTTGCACTTCCTTTTCTGGCACAATTAAATAGTCTATTTCGTTCTATTTTCTTAGGCATATAAAAGAGTCCTGGAAAAGCCGATCACAGAACTTCGAGAAGCAGGGATCTGCATGCGAGAAAATCCTTTCTATGTTGACACCGTACGGAGGTAAGACCTGGCTATATATCGTTTGTTCATCTATAGTACTATTTTGATTTGCTGTACTATGACACCATCTGTTTGGAAATTTTCAGCTGTTCCCAAGTTTTCTCATATGAATTTGTTTTCTGTTAAAAGTTTCCGAGATAGGCGATATGAATACAAAGGGCTTAATAAAGCTTGGAAGGGTAAGCTGTCTGAAGCAAAGAATAGTGGAAATTCCATAAAAATTCAAGAAGCACAGGTGCATTCATGTGTCTTTCTACTAGTTGAGCTCACTCTGGTTTTTTTGATATCACTAATCAATCTACATTTTCATTGATTTTCACAGGACATGGTAGTTCTATACGATTCATTGCAGCTGGCTCATAAATGCATTTTGAATTCCTTTTATGGTTATGTCATGCGAAAGTATGTTTATTTGCTATTTCTCAGCACACTGTCCTGTGCTGTTCTATGTAGCAATATATTTCTTCAGGCAATGTCACTACAAAGTTTCCTTTCCCCTTCTTCAGGGGTGCAAGGTGGTACTCAATGGAGATGGCTGGAGTTGTTACGTATACGGGCGCAAAAATCATTCAGAATGCTCGGTTATTGGTTGAAAAAATTGGAAAACCCCTCGAATTAGACACAGATGGTATCTGGTGTGCTTTACCAGGCTCTTTTCCTGAGAATTATACATTCAAGACAAAGTATGAATTAGTTCTTAAGATGCATTGTTTTTTCAAGTGTTATTGCTATCACCCTTTCTTCTATTCTTGTAATCCGTGGGTATATATTTATTTTCTAAGTAAAAATTCTTTTTTTGTAAAGGTTTATCCTTTATATTAAGAATGGTAGTTTTTCTCTGCTGTGATAATGGATATCATGATGATTCTGGATATGTATTTCAGAGATCCAAAAAAGAAACTGACGATCTCCTATCCTTGTGTTATGCTGAATGTTGATGTGGCAAGAAACAACACCAATGATCAGTACCAGGTTTGAGGGGACACTGGTCCTGTACTTTGCTTGTTTCACTTTCAGATGGTTCTTGCATGACTGTTATTACTTGTTGTAACCTTAAAGAAACTAGAAACATCGTTTTCTACTGTATAAAAGAAACTATTGTGTTCTTCCATTTTTCAGACTCTGAAGGACCCCATTAATAAGACGTATACAACACACAGTGAATGCTCAATTGAGTTTGAAGTCGATGGGCCATATAAGGTGAAGCACAAACACCTAGCACTTATCTTTAAACAAACTTCAGTGTTCATTTGTCATCCCTTTTTGGAACTTTCTGCTGTTTAATAAGGCATGATAACTAACTAGAACATAAACTTACTAATTTCAAAAAAAGAATAAGCTAAGGCATGATAACTATGTTGATCATCCTTCTAATTTGTTCTTCTGCAAGTAGGCAATGATTCTTCCTGCTTCCAAGGAAGAAGGTATTCTGATTAAGAAGCGCTATGCAGTTTTCAACGACGATGGTACGCTTGCAGAGCTTAAAGGTTTTGAGATTAAACGTAGAGGTGAGCTAAAGCTCATCAAAGTTTTCCAGGTACTCTCTTCATTTGTTGAATACCCAACTTGTCCTTTTCTTTCGGGTAAAAGTTGTTTCTTCTTCTCTTATATACTTTCTGAAACCGTTTTCTCAGTTATTGTGTCCATTCACTTGTCACCAATTGCTGTAAAAAAGAAAGAGCAATATCCAGCCTTCATGTTGTTGTAGTTTCTGATTCCAGCCGTTTCCTGATTCAGCATAGATTCCATTTTCTTTTGTTGTTATGTCGCAGCTGTCAGATTCTGAGACCCTTTACCATACATATATTTGAATCTGATAGATCTGTTCATCTACAGCAATATTAAATAGTTTGGTTTGCGGAATGATAAGGGGACATCATTTGCTCCTTATTTTAACACGTAGAATACTTGGAGTAGGCTTCTTTAAATGATACCACCAGGATATTTGAAGAAACTCATCTAAAATGTCGTTCTTTTTTCTTTTCTTTTTGAAATTTAGGGGAACTTGAAGATATAAAACGGGTCAGCAATCAATGTTCAGTGTTTGGGAAAATAGTAATATGCAAATTGTTAGGTTGTGACTTTCTCAGTTATTCTCTGGCAAAATGTTTTCTAACAGTTGATGAGACAAATATCTAGGTAACTCAACTTGCTAATTTATGGAACCCCATACCAGAGTACTGTTTCTCAAAATGATTTTTCCGTATGCATTTGTAGGGTAACATATGTAATCTTGATTTCGAGTAGCTCACATTAAACTTTTGACCATGGTCTATATCAACTACCAATTGGTACTATGTTTACTCCCGATGTAGTTCTTTCCGTAGCTGACTTATTTGTTATGGCAAATCTTGTGACGTCTTGGGTTTTCCCTTTTTTGGGCTCAAAAATTAGGATCCAAAGGGACTTTAATTCCCGTCTTTTCTTATATAGAAGTCCTAGGCTATACCATGTTAGATAAATGAGTGACTTTAGATGTTGAGAAGAAAAGTAACAAAGAAAAACTAGTTAAAATTGATCTTTTCTACTGTACTAAGAATTCATGTCTGATGGTTGTTTATATCTAAAATCGTGTGATTCTTTCACAGTGCCTTGTGGGTTAGTATTCTTAGTCGTTGGTCTTCCCATTGCTTGGTATTAGATCAAGAAGAAGAAAAATACTTCTCTGTATTTCTTGTGTATTTTACATCTCACATCAAACATGCCTTTATGCAGAAGTTCTAAACTATTCTAGGAAATAAAATAAAAGTGAATAATGACAGAATATTCAGTTAAGCTAATTATGATACAAATCTTCTTACAATCAAGCTATTAATTAGATTATGATTCTTATCCTACAATTAAGCTGGTCAACACGCCCCCTCAAGTTGGTGCAAAGATGTTGCACATGCCCAACTTGCAAAGCAGTGTATGGAAAGTCAGTTTGTCGAGACCTTTGGTAAACACATCGTCTAGCTACTTTTCTGATAACATATGGCACAAGCTTAAGACACCACTTGTGACTTTTTTTTGATGAAGTGTCGATCAATTTCAACATGCTTTGTTCCGTCATGCTGGACAGGATTATGAGCTATGCTAATGGCATCCTTTTTATCACAATTCAAGGAAAGTTTCCCCTTTTCAAACAATCTCAATTCCTCTAGTAGCTTTTGTAACCACAAAAGTTCACAGACACCTTGGGCCGCAACTTTATATTTTGCCTCTGCACTTGATCTAGCAACTACACTTTGCTTCTTGCTTTTCTAAGTAACCAAGTTTCCTCCTACGAGTTTACAATAGAGATCTAGCCCAATTCGTGTCTGTCAAGGCTTCTATCTAGAGGTGACCATGTTTGGAGAAAAACAGACCTTTTCTGAGAGCAGATTTCAGATACTGTAAAATGTGAAAGACATCTTGCATATGAGGGTCTCGGGGATCATGCATGAACTGACTCACAAGGTTGACTTTTGAATACGCTATGTTTGGTCTAGTGTGGGGGAGATAAACGAGTCCTCCAACTAGTCTTTGATATCTTGGTTTAGCAACTAACTCTTCAGTTCTACTTTGTAATTTGTGATAGCTTTTAATGGGCGATTCTGCCGGTTTGCAACCTGTCATAGCAGTTACTTTCAAGAGATCAGGAATATACTTCCTTTGGGAAATAAAGATTCCTCTTTTGATCTAGCAACCTCAATTCCCAAGAAGTACTGCAATTTTTCTAGATTCTTGATTTCAAATTCCTCTGCCAACAGCTCCATTAGCTTCTTCAATTTGATCATCTCCTCCTTGTCATCTCCTATCATCAAGATAAACTATCAAAAGAGTGAGTATATCCTTTTGATGTCTTATAAAGAGGGTGTGATCATCATTGCTTTGTTGGTAGACGAAGGAGATCATTGCCTTGCAGAATCTATCAAACAAAGCTCTAGGGGATTGCTTCAGTTTATGCAAGGCTTCCTTTGATATGCCTACTTTTCCTTGACTTTGATCAGTATCAAATCCAGGAAGAATCTCCATATACACCTCTTCTTCAAAATCTCCATGCAGAAGTGCGTTCTTCACATCAAACTATTGTATGTTGTGATCAAGATAGCGGTACAAAACAAAAAAATTCTGATAGTGTTCATTTTAGCATCACTGACATATATCTCTTGAAAATCCACTCTATAAGCCCGAGTGAATCTATTAGCCACCAATCTTACTTTGAATCTTCCAATTGAGGTGTCAGTTTTGTGCTTCATAGTGTAGACCTATTTGCAGCCAACTAACTTCTTGGCTGGTAGTTAAGTGAAAAGTTCCTATGTTTTATTTTTTGACAAGGCCTTCATTTCTTCAATCATAGCTTGCTTCCATTTAAGATATGCAAAAACTTCCCTCCAATTCTGCGGAATAGACATAGAAGAAATAGACAAGGCAAATGCCCTGTTGGAGGGAGATCGAGAATTATAGGAGAAAATTAGGTAAATGGTGTTTGGTGGAGCAAAATCTTGACTCCTTTTCTGTGAGCAATAGACAAATCTAACTCATTAAAAAAATGTAGATAACTCACCAGAAGGTTCAGCTTCGACAGATTGCATGATGACTTATACTCTATTTCTACTTGAGTAAGTTTTCACATTAGGCGTGTCCAAACACCTAATAGACTTCCCCTGAATTCTTTCTCCAATTTCATTTTCTACAATGGTAGTGGTAGTGGTAGTGGTTTCAGTAGTGGAACTTGAAAGAATCATCTCTTCCTCCTTATAATATTGAAATAGGGCTCAGATTTTCGAAAGATAACATCCATGCTGATAAAAAATCTCCTAGAGGGAGGATGATGGCATTTGTATCCTTTCTATGTTGGAGAATACCAAATAAAGACACACTTAAGACCTCTAGGATCAAGATTCCCAAAGTTTCTAGTATGAAGAAACCAGATACATCCAAATACCTTTGTTCTAGTGCGAAGAAATCAGATACATCCAAATACCTTTGGAGGAACAATATAATCATTCTTATCCTTTAAAGCTTGCAAATGAGTCTAAAAATTGAGGGTTTTAAGTGGCATTCTATTGAATAGTGATTAGATAAGCAACTACTAGAATGACATCCCCTTGTAAGGTCTTGTTAAATTTATGGTAAACACAAGAGATCTAGCCACTTCTAATAAATGCCTATTTTTCTTTCAGCAACCCCATTTTGTGCACTATTATAAAAACAACTGGTTTGATGGATTATACCATAAGACTCCAAATAAGCACCAAATTTTTTATTTGTGTATTTTATGTTGTCAGTTTCCAAGATTTTTATCTTAGCCTCTGATAGATAGTTATGTGTAAATAATTTTAGTCCCATATGTAATACGAGTAGAGTATGTTCTAGTCCCATATGTAGTAGGAGTAGAATATGTATTGTATATAGCGTTCACTGTATCATCATTAATAACTAGATATTTCCCCTGTGCATTCTCACATGGTATCAAAGCTTCAGTGAAAAAATTTATCGTTGTGCGTCATTCCAATGACATCCGAGAAGAAAGATCTCGCAGCCATGCAATTTGTCGGCAACTTCGTCTTGTTCCCGGGTTTCATCACTTCTACAGTGGTACTGTACATATACCAATACCACCATCAGATCTGAAACCCTTGTGCGACCAAACCATAGAAATTCCATTCCCTTCGGAACAGAAAAGTCAATCACCTGCGTCTTTCCGGTTGGTGACTCAACATTGATTTGCGTCATCTTCTCATTGGTAAGTTTTGTGCGATAACCAATACTATCATCTTGTTCGGAGAAGTCAGGCGACAAAATCCCAGTTAATCGCTCTGGCAAAAAGTCCCTCACGCGCCTTCACGTGCCGTTAGAACTAGGGTTCCGGCGAGCTACGGTATCTTTCCGGCACCTGAGCCATTCCGGACACTTTTTCACAAAACTTCTTCAGGACAACTTACTCGTCAAGTGATTCCGAGCCTACCCATATAAATTACATCAAATTGTGACAAATTTTATTTTTTCTAGCGTGAACAATGCACTTTTCCGGCGAGGACAATGATTTTCCGGCGTGGATAGTAATTTCCAGAAAAGTTTCTGTTTCCTGGTGGTGTTTTAGAACCTATTTTGTAGTATCGAGTCGAATGATCAACTTGCAAATATTTTCACCAAGTCCCTCACTGTCCTCGTATTAGTTACATATGTAACAAGCTCGGTACATATGATTTGTAGGTATCGCTTGAAGGGAAGGGTTAGAAAGTTATGTGTAAATAGTTGTAGTATGATATGTAGCAGGAGCGGAATATGTCCTAGTCCAATACGTAGTAGGAGTAGAATATATATTATATTTAGGGCTCATTGTATCATTGTTAATAAATAGTTTTTTCTCCCTTGCATTCTTGCAACCTCAAATTGAGTACTAATCATCTTATAAAATGACTGAAAGCAGGAGAAAACATCACTTTTTGGTCTTTAACAAATACCCCCAAGTCATTCTAGGGCCACAATCAATAAAAGTAACAAACCATTGACTTCTAGATAAAGAATCTGTTTGAATTGGACCCTATACATTAGAATGAATAGCCAAAAAAAGGAATTGTACTTTTATTATCACTTAAAGGATAAAATTTCTAGTATGCTTGTAAATTCACAAGCATTACAAAACAAAGATTCAAACTCCGTTCTTGAAAACAAAGTAGGATATAACTTCTTCAAAGCAAAATTCGATGGGTGCCCCATCCCTCTAAGTCACTGTATTATTTCTTGGTTGGCAACCTTATTTCCTAAACTAACCCTCCTTCCATTCCCAACCTCAATTACCTTTGTCCCCAAAACTAACCCTCTTTCCCTTCCCAACCTGAAAGATACATTTCCAGTAAACTTTTCCCATCCCTTCAATATGTTTCTGCACAACCCGCAACCATAAAGCATAGTGACTTTCTCTGTCCTTCATCCCCCTTCCAACTCCCCGCATTTACCCTCTTATCACCTTCCTCGGACCCTCCAAAAAGCATTTTCCTCTGTCTCGAATCTCCATTACCACTTTCCTAGTAAGGCCTTATTGAACACCCTTAGATCTTTAACCCAAGACCACTCCAACACTTGGAGAGGTGACTGTCTCTCGCCTCACCAAGTGAAACTTCCTTGCTCCATCTGACAAATCCGATAGAGCATTTCCTTGAAGTCATCCAACTTTCCGGTAATACTAGCTGGTGCCTACAACAACAACAACAACAACAACAACAACCCAGTATATTCCCACGAGGTGGGGTCTGGGGAGGGTAATATGTAGACAGGCCTTACCTCTACCCGAGAGGGCAGAGAGGCTGTTTCCAATCGACCCTCGGCGCAGGGAAAAGAAAGGCAAACAAAAACAAAAACCGCATTAGTTACTCCAGCATACATCTCATAAAAATTATCTAAACATAAGATGCATATGTACCATAAATAAGCAGCCATGCAATGATATCAAAACAATAACTACCAGAAATGACTACCAAAAGAGAACACAAACTAATCATCTATGGGCGGCCCTACCACGCCTCACTCACCTCGGGACAGGAGTATGAAAAATCTAGAAGCCCCTATCCTACAACCTTGATACTAGACCTCCAGACTTTCCTACAACCCTGATACTAGACCTCCAGACTTTCCTATCAAGGGCCATGTCCCGTCTAATTACCTCTCCCCGGTATCTCTTAGGCCTCCCTCTGCCTCGCCTCACACCGACCACCGCTAGCCGCTCACAACTCCTCACCGGGGCGTCGGGGCTTCTCCTCTGCACATGCCCGAACCACCGAAGTCTCGCCTCTCGCATCTTCTCATCCACTGGGGCCACCCCCACCTTCTCCCGAATAACTTCGTTCCTAATTTTATCTAACCTGGTGAGCCCGCAGATCCACCTAAGCATCCTCATCTCCGCGACCAGCATCCTCTGAACGTGGGATTTCTTCACCGGCCAACACTCCGTCCCATACAGCATGGCAGGTCTAACCACAGCTCTATAAAACTTCCCCTTGAGTTTATGTGGCACTTTCTTATCACACAAGACTCCTGATGCAAGCCTCCACATCGACCACCCCGCCGCTATACGGTTAGTGACATCCCCGTCTATCTCTTCGTCCCCCTGGATCACCGATCCAAGGTATCTGAAACTATCCTTCTTGGCTATGGCCTGAGATAGCTGGTGCCTACAACAAGGACATAAAATATGTGGAAAATGCTCGATAATGTGCTCGTAAGTACTTCCTTTCCACCTTTCGACACATATCTTTTCTGCTAACCAACGAGCCTGTTCTCAGCCCTTTCTCTGGTACCGGGTTCCAACCTGTTTGATCCTTATGTGAAGCACCTAGTGGCAAGCCAAGGTAGAGTGACCCGATTTTGCAATTCAAAACCTGTTCTAAATCTGCTACATCCTCCAACACTTTTGAGGTTGATCTTAGGCCTACGCGACCTGAAACCATGTTAGCACCTGTCCCAAGTGTTCCAGTTGATCCCTGTCAGCATCACAAAAAACCGAGGTGTTATCGGCAAACAAAAGACGTGAAACCTTGATGCTGCTATTTCCCCCAACTGCATCAGTGAAACCCCTCAATAATTATGCATCATTCTGCTCAATGCCTCTATAACAAGAATGAGAAGCATAGGGAGATAATTTGATTATCAAAGCTACTACGGCCCATTCACTCAATCTTGTACAGTGCGGTCAATTAGGATCTCCTATATCAGATCAACTGAATGTTTCGGTGGTTACTTGATAATATTAATCTAAACCTAATTGTCCATTGGATTTGTCTATCATGTTGGAAGATGAGGAATAATGGCATTCTCTGCTTGATATTTGATATAGATGCTTCTATTTGCTTTGTTGATTTTTTGTGTTTTCATATGAATTGATTCTTGGGTAAAAACATATGCAGGCTGAGCTTTTTGATAAGTTCCTTCATGGATCAACCTTAGAGGAATGCTATTCAGTAGTTGCTTCAGTTGCGGATCGGTGGCTTGACCTGCTTGATGTAAGTGAAGATTTATCCGAGTAAACTATTGTTTGATAAATGGACCTTGGGCCTAACTCAACCCCAAAAGCTAGCTTATGAGGTGAGGATTGCCCAAGACCATATAAGGAGACCAAGGACCTCAAATCTCACCAGTGTGGGACAACTCAACCCCCCTCACTTCCAGGCCTGCAACCTGGAGCGTGGAAAACATAAATGGGGGCCAACATCGGTAACAATAATTGGGATATGCCTGGCTCCGATAGCATGATAAATGCACCTTGGGCCTAACTCAACTCGAAAAGCTAGTTTATGTGGTGAGGATTGCCCAAGACCATATAAGGAGACCACAAGGACCTCAAATCCCACTGATGTGGGACAACTCAATAGTTCTTAATTTCAAGCATGCCATGCATAACTACAACTTATTATGCAAATGCGATCATAGTGGCATTTGTTAAAATTTATCATAGTTGCAGTTATAAGTCTATTGTTTCTCCAGAATCAAGGCAATGATATTGCGGACAGTGAGTTGCTTGATTACATATCTGAATCAAGCACAATGAGCAAATCTCTAGCCGATTATGGTGAGCAAAAGTCATGTGCAGTAACCACAGCAAAAAGGCTTGCTGATTTTCTGGGGGATGCAATGGTCAAAGATAAAGGATTGCGTTGTCAGTATATTGTTGCATGTGAGCCAAAGGTATACCTGTTTGATCTTTGTTTGGTAGTTCCCCTCTTGTATTCAAAGCTATCAACTTGTGTTTCCTCATCAATTATGAAATCAAGTAATGAACATATTGTCATGAATTTTATTTGGTGTTGGCTTTTACGTTCACCGTAATACTGTGAAGGGAAATGGAAACACATCCAGGAAGTTGGTGCGGAAAGCCGAGTAAAAACCAGAAATGGCTGCTCGGCTATGTTCTTTATCAAAGACGGAATACTTTGCTCTTAGCTTCATTATTCTTATCTCATTTGGATGAAGTCCTGTTAAGATGTCTCTAACTTCCGAAATAGTTTTTTTTCAACAAGTTGTGGTCAATTCATATTATAATCCTCGTCTTGGCAATAAAATATCCTACGATATGCCCCTTCTGAAATGCTAAAAGATTCTTTCCCTATAGGTGTTCCATGACAGTGATAGCTAGCTTTCTGTATTCATCTATAAATTTGTCATGTTTCTTTCATTTGACATCCAGCGATTGACTTCCATTTACTGGAACCTTTGTTATCTGAAGCTGTACTGGTTTATCATAACCGAAAGCCTTACTAAGGGCCAATAACTGGCTCATATCACATTTTTTCCATTGTTGACATAAGTTGTTGGATCAAGAGCAAAACTCCACCACAAGAGTAAATTTCTCTGCGAACATGCTTGGTTTCTTGAGCTTATTTACATATCATTTTTACTACTTCACTTGCTTATAGATATTCCTCAGTTTTCTTGTTAGCTCCTCTATAGTGCATCATTCACAAACTGGATGTTCTGATACTATTCTTTCCCAGGTGGTGATGTTTCTACACTTGGATTAAGTCTGTCCAATGTGAATATTGGGGGAACAGGAAGAAATTTTTAAAACTAGGGCCACTAAGGTTATATTGATATGATAGATTATCCTAAAATTGGAAGAAATTATGGAAGGCATGTTGTATTTTGAAGGAATTCCTGTCATTTCTGTTTGAAAAGGTAGTTCATGCATGCAGTTGACTCACGGATCGAGTGTGAACTGGCTTTGAAGAGATAGAGTACCTACCCTATAAAATTTTAGTTTTTGTACTGTGATGTTTCTTACTTGCCATAAATTTGGCTAATCTGTTTCTTCAGTTAATTTTACGGTTGCCTAATATGTGCAGGGAACCCCAGTAAGTGAACGTGCTATTCCTGTTGCAATATTTGAAACTAATGCTGGTAAAGTTTTGTATTAACTTGCTAGAATTTATCTTTTACCTTACACAAAGAGCATTATTTGCTTATACATTTGGGTATTCAGAGATCATGAGGTTCTATGTCAAAAAGTGGTGCAAAATATCATCAGAAGTTGGAATACGTTCCATTATTGATTGGTCTTATTACAAGCAACGGCTTAGTTCAGCAATCCAGAAGATTATCACAATTCCTGCTGCAATGCAGAAGGTATGTGTTATCTGTCTAATCTTATGTAAGATGTGGGCATTTGCAACTTCCATTACATAATTCTGGATCTTTCAGGTTTCAAACCCTGTGCCAAGGGTGGTTCATCCTGAATGGCTGCATAAGAAGGTTCGTGAAAAAGAAGACAGATTTCGCCAACGAAAATTAAATGATATCTTCAGTTCAGTGAACAGAGATGATGCAGTGCCCAGTAAAAATTCTGAAAATCAGCAAAATATTGAAGACCTTGAAGACTTTAGACACAACGGTAAATCGTCTATATTTGGTCCGAGGCCTGTTGTACATCGTCATGGAGTCAACAAAGATCATCCAGTGAACACTAGTGATCAAGTGGACAATCAACAACAAAGTGTTCATGCTAGCAGTCTATGCAAGATGTTACCTTCACAAGAAATTGCTGATGTGGAAGATATTGACAGGAATGTAGATTATCATGGATGGCTACAGCAAAAAAAGAGAAAATGGAAAGATCTTCGTGAGGGGAGGAAATGCCGAAGGTATGCTTATCTCTATAAGAAGGAATAGTTTCCCAAAATGTAGCATATTTATTGCAATTGCTGATGTAAAAATCAAGCATAGGAAGTAAGGCAATTTCTATATACTATAACTCGCACGATGTGTTAACTGTCAAACTATGTGCAGAAGAAAACTAATGTTGCAGCCCAATAATTATTGTTACTAGACTAGCCTAAAAAGGAGATTTCATTGGGCATTAGGATTGGACTTTCATGGGATAGGACTGCTACCCGAGAACGGTTCACCATAAAGGCTGTTGAAACTGCACATGCTTACCAGTAACTGGTTCTAATTCATTCTGCTTTGATGGGACAAACTGCTGGGCTGTTGCTGAGGACCATGCTGCCCCTCATTAGAAAAGTTCTTTTTATTTATGCCTGCATGAGAATAAAGTGTGGTTTACTTTGATTTTCCTCATAAAGCTCATACGTTGGGATTGTTTTTGTAAGGTAAGGAAAGATAAGTAGAATGATGGTGTTTGACAAGTTGGCAACTATCAGAATGAAAACTTGAATTATCCTCATCTTCAATATGTATAAGTGACGTACCTTAGTAGAAGAAATAAGGGTGGCCAAGCTTATAGTGCCAAAACATAAATTCATCTTTATCTAGAATACTTCCAGAAGTTTGAGTAGGTCCATTCCAAAGATACATCGACATCCAAGTAATAGAGTTGGTCAGTGTTGTTTTATTGTCTTCCACAAAGTTGCATCCTAAAATTTGCAGCGAGAAGGGGAGAATTTGGCATACTATATGAATATCTTGAGATTTTGCTAACAAAGAACAATTTTCAAGAAGTTTAGGGACATATAAACTAAATGTAGCGATAAGGTGTCAGAAACAATAACTAAACCTTCTCCTGCAATAGAAGCTAAGGATCGATTTGTTTGCAAATGTTAGAATGACAGAGTAAGAAGTGTAAGTGAAAAAATAATGTGAAAGGCAAGTCACGTGATCGTCAGCAGCTGAATCTACTATTGAAAGTGCAGGATCAGGTAACATCTAGAACAAGAAGAATCAAGACTTACTGGAATTGACAAAGAAATCTATACACATTCTCTAATTGTTCCAAAATGAATAACAATTTAAGACATAATGGAAGATCGAGATTTTGAATTAAAAACTAAATGTACCATCCTTAGAAGTTTCCTCTGCTGACGACTAATCTAATGCAGATGAAAAAATAGAGTATAGATGCAATCGCCCAAGCAAAAATACATTGTCGGCTAAATAATGTTCGCCAGAATAATGCTCGGGATAGTACTCAGAATAGTAAGCCAGAATAGTGAACAGTAGCGAGATAATATAGTCACTAGAAAGGATGTGGTGACAGAAATCTAATAGTCATAGAAAAACAAAATTAAGGGCCGACCCAGTTCAATACCCACTTCGTGGGTGTCTGGGGAAGGGAATACTCTAGGCAGCCTTCCCCCTACTTTGCAGAGAGGCTGATTCGAACCCGCGACCTGACACACCATGGCAAGCAAGCTTACCGCTGAGCCAAGCCGGTCCTTCAGAAGAACAAAATTAAGTGGGAAAGAATTCTACAGGCACTAGAAAGAGCAGGGACAGAGTTCTGACAAGGTCCCTGGAAAACAGAGAGAATTGGGGTCATTTCTTCATAGTGCTTTTGTACCATGAGAACATACCATAAGAATAGAGTACAACTACAACAAAACAATTACTATGCCACAGTCCCATAGAGAATGAGAAAGAAATTTTCTCTATTGATGACTTGGTTAAATATGAAGGAAGAATGGCCTCCATTAATGGGTGGAGGAAGCCTCTTACCTACATCATTCATAGCATTACATTTCTCACAGGTCACACCTACTGCAGTCTGCAGCTACCTCGTTGTGCAAACAATTAGGAATATCACATCGCTGTACAACTTTCATTATTGTTGTCTTGGACTCTAATAAATATCTCCTTAAATACGCACAAATAGGTGAAATCAGGCACAACATATATTCAGATTCAAATATTTCAACATCTCTTTTTCGATTGAACTCTCTGTGGTGCATCATTGCTTGTTCTTATGATGAGGTACTTGATGTTTGTTAGGTTGGATACGTCAAGGACAGTAAACCATGTTAATGGCAGTTCTGAATTGTCTCATCACATGGTAAACCACAAACGCCAGGGTAGAACTGGGGTGAATTCCTACTTTGAGCGACATGAATTAGCTCTCACACGAAGTCATTGGCAGGTGATGTTGCTCATATGATTTTAATGAGCATTCTGCTGGATCCATTTCTTCAGTTGGTGCTTATGTAATTTGCTTTTCCTTCAGATAGTTCAGCTTGAACCTACTTCACAGCATGGACAAATTTTTGCATGGGTAGTTGTGGAAGGAGTCATGCACAAAATTTCAGTAACTATCCCCAGAGTGTTTTACCTCAACTCCAAAGCTCCTATAACAGAGGAATTTCCTGGAAGACGTGTCAACAAGATTCTTCCTCATGGACGCCATAGCTACAATTTAATTGAGGTACATTGATCATAATCAGTTCTTGTCATCTGTTAATATCCTTGGCTGCAAAGGTTCTAGGTTCTCTCATTGCACTTCTGCTGTTGTTTACTAGGTTATTATTGATGAGGATCAATTCAAGTCAGAGAGCAAAAGGCTAGCAGCTCACCTTGCTGATCCAGAAGTGGAGGTTAGCATGCTTTTTGCCGAAAGTTCTGTGTTATTCATAAACCTAAACATGCTTGCATGCATGTTCTTCAGTCGTAACTGGCAATCACAAATGTAAACAGCATTTTACTTTTGATGTCAAGCTCTTCTAAATGATACAACAGTCAACATGTGTTTTTCGTTCCATTTTCTTTTAAAAATTGGATCCATTGTATACTAAATCTCTGGAATAATGTTCTTGAATTTCCTGCTCTTGATGTTTCTTTTGCCTTTCTATATTCAAAAACGTTGAAATCTGTAGCTTGAGATTTTGTTATGCATGACCTTAGTTTTACTTCATATTTGTTTTATATTTGTCTTGCGCTTTTATTAAGAGGATGTACTGAAAAGCAGAATATAATGAATTGACAATAAAAAGAGTGTGGGTATATATCCAATTCAAAATGTGTATATTGATAAACTTGAAACATCATACCCCCCAAAAAAAACTTGAAACATCCTACTTTTTTCTTGAATCTCCTTAATTTATTTGCAGCACAGCCAGAGTAGAGGACCTGTAGAATGAACTAGTAACATAATGGGCAATATCTGAATATGAATGCTAAGACAAAATTGTCAGATCGGTTTGTTTGTTACTGTCCCTCCCCTTTTCCCCTCTCGAGTCGAAGGTCTTCCAGGAACAACCTCTCTACCTTCTTAAAGGCAGGGATAAGGTCTGCATACATTCTACCGTTCCTAGACCCCACTTGTGGGATTACACTGGGTGGTTATTGTTGTTGTTGAAAGCTAAGACAAAATTCCTAAATCCAAGTGCATTTGCACTTTAACAGAATTTTAGATACTGTGCCAATGTGATTTATGCTGGAGTTACTAATGCAATTTTTCTTTTCTTTTCTTTTCCTTGTCCTAAGTTGAGGGTCGATTGGAAGCAGCCTCTCTGCCCTTTCGGGTTGGGGTAAGGCCTGCGTACTTATTACCCTTCCCAAACCTCACTCTGTGGGACTATACTGAGTAGTTGTTGTTGTTGTAGAAACTGTGCCAAGTCTGGTGTTAATTGGTACAATATGGTCTCAAATAGTTATTTTTTCTTGGTACCAATTTATTTCTATAAAATTAGATTTAAGTATGGAAAATCATAGATATCAAGAAAATAAGTCATGAATTATCAATACTACTAACTATATGTTATGGGAGGTCTTTACACTTGTTAACCGTCACACCCCAAAAAAAGATGTGAAGTCTTCCATTACTCTATACTTATTTTTGTGAATTGTATATCATTAATTTGACATTTCTTAAGCGAAAAACAAAAAATATAGTTGTGTAATTTTTCCTTACATCGGTGAAAGAGATAGAAATTAGAAAATTAAAAGAAAAAGATCATTAAGACAGATGTTTTCACCAAGACCAACCAATTTTCTAACCAAGACCAATAAAAGATTACAAAGTAAAGAATGAAGAACTTCAAATTTTCATTTTCTTTTAACGAGCGCCTTCTCTATACTTGAGATGTCTATGATGTATTTGGTCCTAATGGAGCACCAGATTTTGTAGAACCAATAAATAGATATGCTTTTTGCTGTTGAAATAGGATTATATATTTTTTGATAACCGATAACTTCCCGAGGGAAAGTGGCGCAAGGTTCGTAACTCGGCGGATAATGGGCCCGCCACTTCTACCCTTTTCCACTTAAATACCGGGCTTTTGTCCGTGGCAGGTTTTGAACCTGTAATGTGAGCCTGTCCTACATCAGGAGTTGCTCTCTTACCACCAGACCGAAGCCCTGGGGGCAAAATAGGATAATATTACCAGCTTAATTATTTTTCATTTTCATGGAGAACATTTCCTTTTATCTTCTTCCTATTTGTCGATAAAAATTCCCTTTTCTACATCAGGAGAAGATCCCATGTAAATTATCTTTACTAGTAACATAATTTTAAGTTGTTACTAGATGAGAACCATGAATAGCAGTAGCACAATACTTAATGCAGAGACAGTCTTTTCGTGGACAAAACATGCATGCAATATAAATTGGTGGATCTTTTCCCTTTGTTTATATCAGCCTTAATACCTGAGTAGTAATTCCCAAGGTGTAGATATACTTCCACTTTCATCACGCTTCTAAGATTTACTATTTATTTTTTCCTATGCACCCCAATTTTCAGTCAGCAAAGAGTGTGTGTGAATATAAACCCTATATGTCTGATTTATATGTTTCATATTGTGACACGTTTTGCTGAAAAAGCATTTCTCTTTAACTCTACTCTTCTGGTCGAACGTTCAATATCTATCTATCTGTAAATGATGCGACATGGCTTACGAGATTGTTTGATCAGGGAATATATGAAACAAAGGTTCCATTGGAGTTCAGTGCTATTCTCCAGATGGGTTGTGTTTGTAAAGTTGATAAAGCAGCTAAAAAAAGGAATCCACAAGATGTTTGGAGTTTGAGCGAGCTGCATATGAAGACAACTACTGAGTGCCCGTATTTGGATCAGTCAATAACTTTCTTCTACTTATATCACAGGCAAGTTAGGCTCCCCTTTCATTCTAGTATATACCTGCTAAAAACTACAGATAAACATTTCCATTTCAAGTTTGATATCTTATGTGCTTATGATGAATCATGATACATTATGTTTAATTCAATGTGCATGGTAAAGACTTGTTCTATAGAGGAAGCATGTTGGTGGGTGACACTGTCTTATGAGCATAAGATATAACAGTTCTGTTTCACCAAAATTAAATCTTTGAATATATTTTCTCTTGAACGTAAAAAAGCAAGAAATTTTCTCTACGTATTAAAAGGATCCTCCTTGCATATTATTCTGAAAGTAAGCATCCAGGTTCCAAATCTCAAATTCTGAGGTAGTCCTGTAAATCTCAATCTTAAACTAAAATTACCCGAACCGACTGTTGGTACTCTATAGTCATGATTACTCGTAAACTACCAGGTAAAACCCATTCACTTGCCAAACTCTTTCCTGCTAAGAATACAGCAAGCTTATAGAGCTCTAATATATAAATATTGCTCGGAAGTACCAAACTCATTGATGTCCAATTTTGCCTGCAGTAATCTACTTGGGTTCTGAGGTGGTGCCTTATTTTGCACACTTCTGATGTAAATTACTTGGGTATTACTTGCGGCTTATCTTTTTGGCTTGTTTCTTCGATTGATTATCCCATTTCTTAGTCAGACCACATTGGATGTTAGGGGATAAGGATTTCAACTGCAAGCATGAAAATAGAGTTGATTTGCTTCGTTTTTGGTGCGGAGGTAGTGGGATTGTATTTTACCTGTCATTGTAATTTATTTTGTTTAATGTTTGCTCATTCAGTTTTCTCTGAATATTGCAAGTCCTAGTGGTATTTGTCATTTGGCGCAATATATGCTAATTGTTTTGGCCTAACTTTTGCCTTCTCTTTTATCTATCAAAGATACCTTTTGGATCCAAGGATGCAATTACTTACATGTCTTTTTCTATTGATCATTGTCTTTTTGGCTACCTGGCATTTACCTCATCACTAGGAGTTCAAATATAGTAGGGTAGCCTATGCTTTTCTCCGTAGGGGAAAAAAAGGAATCCTTGTGCTGCTCCTCAAATTAATGGCATCTAAGTGGTTGTTTCATTTTGAAGATTGAGATGTTTGAATATGAATATCTATCTAATTATTAAGATATTATCTCTAAATCTGAATACTTCTTAGTTAAGATAGTTTTGTTCAGCATTTGAATGTGTGTATTTATCTTATTTAAAAATTAGTAAATATAAATTCAGTGCCACCAGCTAATAATGCACTGCGTGATGCTTACCATTAATAAACCGATTGTTTCTTCTTCTGGAGAAGATTTTTGTTATCAGTAAGCCATCAGCTAATAATGCACTGCCAGATGCTCCCCATTCACTCTAACCTCAAAAAAGCTTCTAAAGGGTTCCCATGCTGCAACTGAGGGGAATCAATAAAAACATTACTCCATTGTCTCACGTGCTTTAGGGTTTAGTGACATTTTCCAAAAAGGCGACCCTATACCTATTCTGTCTAAACAAACTTGAAACTAGTTCAACTAAAAACTAAATCCATACACTCTCATTTGCTTTTGGAAGAGAAACCAAACCCAATTCTTCCCTTTCATCCTTCCAAAACAAACCCAAAGCTAATTCAACCAAAACTAAATCCAAACACCCACATCTATACATTTGTGGTTCAAAATAGGACCCTTGTTCCCCCCAAAACTAAACCAAGTATCCACGCTTTTTCTAACTCAAATGCTACATAATCAGAACCTTAACATTTTGCTTTAAATAACCAACTCTCTAATTTTCTCGTAGGTGTAAGCAAACATGCAGTTCATCGCTGGTATTGATAAAGGGTTTTGCTAGAATGATATTAATTGTTCTCACTTCAATTGCAGGCGTGTTGCTTTTTCTGAAATCCAATATCCATTTTCGCCACCAATTTTGTATCATCTAGATTTGGTCACACCAATGTTTAAGTCTGCATAAGCATAGATCGTGCTATTAAGAATTAACATTTGATATCTGAATTACATTTCAGCTTGTCCGATGGACGAGCCATTTATGTGGGATATTTTCCTTCGTCCAAGATGATACATGTTGTGGTTGTTAATCCATTTCAAAACAAGGAATTATCACCACACATTCTTGAAAAACATTATTATGAAGCTTGCCAAACATTGTCGGGTCAGCCTATCACACAAAAGGAAGGTATTAGTTTTAAGGTAAGGTCATTGTTCTTTCAAAATAACATTCAGCTAATAATGTCTTTGCTTTGATCTCATTTTTATCCTTTTTGTATTTTGGCTCCTATATAGGTGGATTATGTCAAGCACATCAAGGAAGCGGAGAGGATTCTACAGAGACTAATAAATGAGCATAGGTTAATTTCCATTATCTTAATCCTTATCGCTTTTATTTCAGCCTGTGAGCTGATAATGTATAGTTTCTTCAGCCTAAACAATGTTCCACAGAATCTTCTAGAATCCATAATGGCCTGCTTGTGCATATGTTGAACAATCTCTCATACTGCATAATATTGTTTTCGCTAACAAAATGGACGTTGCCCGTAACTGAATCCCAAAAGGTAGTTCATGAGGTGATGATTACCTAAAACCATACAAGAAGACCACAACCCATTCCCTCAACCAATACTGGATACTCTAACAACTCCCATGCTCATGACTGGACATCTGAAGCATGAATGACATATTATCTGGGCCCAACATTGAGTAAACCAAGAACAGATCACGATCCCTCTTCGGAAACATAGAGTTCACGATCACCAACTCAAAAGCTCTAGCGAAATCCAACAGTGAGGTACCACCCCTGTTCCTATCACCAAGGCTGAAGCCACTGTGCACCTCACCATAGCCACCGACAGACGACCCAATATGACCATTGAAATCCCCTCCTATGAATAGCTTCTCCGTCGACAGAATACCCCGTACCACCTCATCCAACGACTCCCAGAAGCGCCTTTTTACCTCGTAAGCGCGAATGACATTTAGAGTGCTCCCTCCAACTACTACCTTAATCGCCATCAATCTGTCATTCACCCGTCTTACCTCTACCACCGACTCTCTGAGCTCCCTGTCCACCAAAATGCCCACTCCGTTCTCGCCCTTCACGACTCCGGAGAACCACAATTTATACCCGTCTACATTTCTCGCCTTCGATCCTACCCACCACCTAGTCTCTTGCACACACGCTATATTGACCCTCCTCTTATGGAGAATCTTGCCAGCTCTATAGACTTACCCGTCAACACCCCTATATTCCACGATCCAACTCTCAACCTACAGGCTACATTGTTCCCTTTACCCCCTTTGGGCCCCGTCCCACCCCTCGACCCTTGCCCTACTCCCCTCCCCACTATCCGACCTCCCCGAGGGCATGACCCTACTTTGCCATTACAAACCACAGTCTCTATACCTACGAAGGTCTAAAGATGAAACGGAAAAAAAAAAAAAACACCACACAAAACAACAAAGGGAGCAAATAGTAACTACAAGCCAACTAAACTGACTAGACTAGTACGAAATACTACGCTAATAAAGTAATTAACACAGGGATAGAGAAACAAGAGGCGGGAAGTACCAATTCCCGTGAATAGAACCTGGAACTCCCGATTTGGTATACTTCCGATGCTGCGGAACCTGGTGTATAGATGCTACTTTACTGCTTGTGTGCGTGTACCTCCCAAAATGATACCTGCAAAATACACAAACACCCACGTAACCAAGATAATAGGGTAGCAAAAAACCTAGAAATGAAAACCAACATCTTATACAAATTACCCTTAAAGCCAAAAATCCGTTTTAATTCGAAATGAAGAGTGTTTGAAGAAAAGAAACTGCCCCTAAAAAAAACTAAGAAATGTTTCAGAATGGTCAAAGAAACGGTGGCTCTCGGCGGAAAAAGCAGGGAAAGTCCAGTCAACGACGGCGACGGAGGAGGTATTTAGTATGAAAAGAAACAGACCATCACTTCCTCAATATTTATCCCTGTAACTTTTATACTGACTACACTAATTTCTAAGAAAAGACAAATCCACAAACACTTGAGCTGCAATCACTGAAGGCAGTTGAAAATCGGTGCCTTTCCCTTGATACCTTTCTTGTGACAATCCCAATTTTCCCGTGAACCTCTACCAAAATCCTAACTACCTGAAATTAACTACTTCTCCTCTCCACAAATTCAAGACCCAGTTATCTTCTTGAGGAAATTAATGCCCATAGAAATCAAGAAATGAACAAAACTTCAGAAATCAGAAAGATTTTAACTTTTAAATTTTTCAAAAAGAAGCAACCCAAGAATCTATAATTGCCTAGAAATTCAAGAACAAACAAGGGAAGATTCAAATTTCTGTAACTAATTAGAGGAAAAAATATTAGAAGAATTAGAAGAAATTCATCGAAGAAATGGGAAAAAGATTGGTGAAGCTTATAATTTTGACTAATTAAGAGAAATGAAGTATCTTCGTTTGAAGGTTGACTAAAATGGCGTTCTTGGGATTGACTAAATTAAGAAGTTTAGTAATTGAACTTTTCTAGAGCATTTCGTTTATATGTAGTTTCATACCATTTTGTAATCTTCTCATGTTAATCGGTTGGTTGACATACAGGCATCATGGGCCTGCAGTTGCCATGATTGAGTGCCCGAATGCCCATTCGCTGAAGTCTGGTATACGAGCTTTGGATGATTTTCCTTGCATCAGTATCCCTTGTAATGCTCGGGATAGCCAATATCAGGTTCAACTACTGCTGATAGTACCTGATTAAGAAGGAGAAATTGCTTTGTTTTTCTTAACTATGTTTAATGAAACAATGAAAAATTCTCCTTTTCAGGCACTAGGCTGGCAAAATGTTGCAGCAAAGATTGGAATGCAGCGATGTGTTGCATCCTCACAGTGGTTAAATGAAAGGATCACTCTCTCAAGATATGCCCATGTAATTTCTTTCTTACTGTCTCCTTGCCAGTATAGCATAATCAAAAAAGTTCTGAACGTTAACGTTTCCAATTGTCTCATTCTGCAGGTTCCCATAGGGAATTTTGATGTTGATTGGCTTATGCATACAGCAGATATCTTCTTTTCTAGAGCACTGCGTGATCAGCAACAGGTTGTCTCATTATATTGCATGCTATTTCTTTACTTGATGACGAGTTTAAGCTTTCTGATTATATATAGTTCTAAGATATCCACCTTCAGTACAAGTTTTGTTTCTCTCATTTTGTACTTTTGCTAGCACGAATTTGATTGAATCTCTCAGCCAATAAAGTTTTCTATATGCATCATCAATATCTTTTTGAGATATCCTTTACAGGATTATATGAATTTTGTTGATTCTCACAGGTCTTGTGGATATCTGATAATGGCATCCCTGACTTGGGAGGCGTAAATGATGAAGTATCGTCTTTTATGGATGAGGTCAGCTTTACATATCAACTTCTTTTTTAATAATGTCTGCTTTGTTTATTTTTCTCACTGGTTATAGAAGAGAATTTCTAGCGTTCTGCTACTTTCCTCGAGCACATTTTAAGCTATCTTGTGCTTTCTGAAAGCAGGTCAATCAACCGGTTCTTACTTACCCGGGTGCATATAGAAAAGTTACTGTTGAGCTGAAGGTCTACATTTCCATCAGTTTTCATCCTGTTGCTTCTTTCCATTATATGTCTTGGCAAAAATATCCAATACACAAAGGTACTCCTATTACGACTTTTAGAAAATTCTTCTTATGTCTGCTATTGTCTTCAGATTCATCATCTGGCTGTTGATGCTCTTCTGAAAAGCAACCAAGTAAACGAAATGGAAGGAGGCACTTTGTTTGGATTGGACCAGGACTTGAACTCTACCGCGGATTTTACTAATGATAATTACTGCTTTGACGCAACGACCTCCTGTGCACCTGCATTTCGTGTCCTCAAACAGTTGATCCAGAGATGCCTTACGGATGCAGTAACATCAGGAAACATATTTGCTGATGCAATGCTGCAACACTTGTATCGATGGCTCTGCAGGTTGTAACAACCTTGCTTCTTTCACCTCTGTTTTCAGTCGTATTTGATTGCTAATGCTACATCTGTTTTCTAACTATTACAGCCCCCGGTCTAGACTGCATGACCCAGCTCTCTACAGTATGCTTCACAAGGTAATTTTTTGTAATTAACAAACTTCTGGGTTGTTTAAAAAAGAAACATAAAGAGTTTTATTTGGAAGTCAAGATGCATGACATTCCTTCTTGTTACTAGCACTGGGACAATCTTTTCTCCAACTCCTAAACAAATGCCTTTATAGAAAACGTGCACGCATGAGATATATTTCCCTAGAATGTGGTCCTGCATGCTAATTCATTCACATATAGTTTCTCCATTTCTTTGCACCTATCGAAACTGATGCTTTAATATTTTCACAATCGGCAGGTCATGCAAAAGATGTTTGCATTGCTTGTGGCTGAACTCCGAAAATTGGGTGCTGCTATTGTGTTTGCCAGCTTCTCAAAAATTATAATTGACACTGGAAAGTCAGATGTATCTGCAGCCAAAGCGTACTGTGATAGTGTTATTAAAACAGTACAAAATAGGTCAGTCTATCTCTTGAATCTGAAGATTTTTCCTCCCAACACATTTACTAACTTTTGGCTTTCTCCCTTTATTCTTATGTATCGGCAGAGAATTGTTTGAGTGGATTGAACTTGAGCCCTTGCAGTTTTGGCACTCATTGCTTTTCATGGATCAGGTTAGCTATTGCAGTTTACTTCTCTGTTTCCTCGTTATTAATATTTTGGCTCAGTTATCTTTTCCTTCATTTCTCCAAGGACCAGATTTATGTATATGAAATCACAATAATATTCTTTTGATGTGTATAAGTCAATGCTGATACATGCTTTACAAATTTTGGATTACTATTAGAACTGTTCATGTTCTGAATCTCTTGCTGTAACTTAATGGTTGTCAAATGTCCCTTCAGATCAAGAATTTCCCTGAATCCCTGTTTTTGAGTTTATGGTGATGCATTTGATGCCTAGAAATCTCTTGGCAGTAGTTTTATGCTAAATATTAAGGCCATAGTCAGGCTTCTTTATGATGGGAAATGACTTGGTATTTTTCTTTCCAACCCAAATGAATGTTATATATAACTGCCCAAGTGTAATCTGAATGAAATTGCAATGCACCAGATTAGTAGGTAGAATCCGTTTGTAAATAGGATTAGAAAGAGTTGGGTTGCTTGCCTCATGGAGTATTCATTATTCTGGGTAAAGAGGTTGAAAGCTCATGCTCATTTAATGGTTCTGACAGCAGATATTTCTTTCTTTACTCATTTGTTTAATTTGTATGTCTTACCATTTCCTTTTTATGATAGTACAATTATGGGGGAATACAAGCTAGACTTAGTGATGGGCCTTTAGAAGTTAACTCAGAACCAGGTGAAGAAAGCGTGTGTGGTGAATCACAAGTCGACATTGTGTCAAGCTGGAACATTGCAGAAAATTTACCAAAGGCAACTCAGGTATTTCCCGCAGCTAGTAATTATACTGGAATTTTGCTTTCGTTATATGAAGGTGCAACAAGGTACACGTGGACCTACCGTTGTTAAAAGTGTCAATTAACTTGGCTGCACGATAGTGCAACAATATACAGTTGATCCTTGGGTGTCCTTGATAAGGTGTTCTGCCTTGTTCTCAGCTGGACTTTCATGCAGGATCACTTCATTTTGATTGTTTCGGAATTCATGTATATTCCGTGGAAATTCGCACAAGAACAAGCTACACATCGAGCATCTAGTGGCGATGGTGATTTATGTACACCATCAATCACTGCTGCACTTGCTGAAACATTTGATTTGCAAATGGCGGAAAATCTAAAGAAGAAGGTATCTGCTATGACTCATTTGTAGGCATCCTTTATCAATTTCAATTTTGTACTTGGTTCTTTAAAGCGTGAGAACTAAACTTTAGAAAATTCTGCCTGCAGATCCAGACTTACTTCACTGACAAACTTCTGAAAATTGTTTGTGACCCTAATCTTCAAATGAAAGTGACGAACAACTCCCAGAAGACTCAGGAGACATCAGATGCAAACTCACAATCTTATAGCCATGTCCAGAAGGGGGATCCAGCTTTAGAGTTCATTAAGCATGTCTGTGCAGTTTTGGCCCTTGACCAGAATGTGCAGCATGAAGTTCTGGTATTAAATGTTTTCGAGCTTTCCTTTTCTTTCTAATGAAAGAAATATGCACTAGTGATACCTATGCATCATTTGCTAAAAAGACTGACCCGTCTCTTGTCTATCCAGCCTCCTTGGGCTTTTAATTAACGTGTTCTGGCTCTTAATGCTTGTTATTTTGGCTTGTAAGCACCTATGCATTGATGTTGTGACTAACCTGCCAAAATTAGTTGAGTTATTCTCTTTTAGCAACGACGCAAAACTTCCAAGGCTCCTATGTTTTGGTCTATGTGTTTGCTGCCTTCTTCTTGTCTTTTTCCCCTTCTGTTGCCCCCAAAAATAAATTATTTTGTGAATGCGAAGGACCTCTTCTCATTTACCTATGCTTTCATTGGTGATAAGTTATAACTAGTAGAAATGTTTTTTGTCTTGCATCATGCAGTCTCTACTTCTGTCTGATGCCCTTTTCTAGTTTCTCTTTCACTGAATACATCATCTTTCCTTCTCAATAAACCAGTGTGTTTTGCTAATGTTTTGATCTCCTATTTTGTTGGCTCCGTAGAACTTAGAGATTCTGATTTGAAAAACTATGATCACTTTGGTGCATCATATCATGCTAGATTATTTTGTGATATCCATTGAAATGTGGAGCGCTAAAATAAATTGTAATGGTGCGTTGATTATGGGGCTAAACCCCTAAACATAAGTTGGATATTCACTAGTATGATTCTTAAGCAAGAATAACATTTCATTGCAGCATGCCGTTGATAAGTTTTTATTACTTTCCTTTGTGCAGATCATGAGGAGAAATCTATTAAAACTTGTTCGTGTGAGGGAATTCGCTCCAGAAGCAGAATTTCACAGTCTCTCTGTGTCGTATACCCTTCCAAATGTCATTTGCAGGTAAATGTAGGGGAAATAGGTGTTACTTTGTTCTGAAATGAGAAAGGATTGCAGTATCCGCCACTACTGGACTTTGTCTACTCTAGAATCTTCAGGATATTAGTTGGTTGTCTACTATAGAATCTTCAGGATATTAGTTGGTCTCTTATTTCCATTATCTGTTACTTTCAGTTACTGCAATGACTGCAGAGACCTTGACCTGTGTCGAGACAGAGCTTTGATTTCTCAGGAGTGGCGTTGTGCTGTGCCCCAATGTGGGCAACCTTATGATCGTGAAGCAATGGAAAATGGTCTTATTCAGGTTGTGCGGCAGAGAGAGAGGCTCTACCATCTTCAAGATCTGGTTTGCCTAAAATGCCACCAGATTAAAGCTGCACATTTAGCAGACCACTGTACTTGTGCCGGGTCATTTAGCTGCAAGGAAGGTGTCTCGGAGTTCCGCAATAAAATGCAAGTCTTCTTCAACATAGCTGTAAATCAGAAGTTTCAATTACTCCAAGAGTGCACTTCTTGGATTTTGGAAGCCAGATAACTACAGCCTACAGGTATCAGATAGTTTCACCTCATCATCAGCGATAAATTGTTTGAGATCTCAACATTTACTGGCTGTTCTGCAGGTGCAAGGTTGCCTCATGGGTCCAAAACAAGATGTAATTTTTATTGATAGACATTATATCGCGGAGTATTCTAGGAGTCCATGAAATGGGAGCTGATCGGTTTTAGAAATTCAGCTGTCTACAACTTCGGTAATTACTTTTTGGCTGGATAGTCAAGCTGGTATAATGCCCCCGAGGACTGCTAGCACTGGAGAAGTGCCAGTTACCTCTACAGCTGCTCCCTTTTCGGAGAGGAAAGATGGATAAGTAAACGTTGCATCCAGTATCCCATACCAAATTACAGATTTTGCTGGTTTGGCAGAAAATTGAAGACTATATACAGAGCATACATATAGTTGCGTATCTGGAGGCATTAGTTTGTCAGCTTTTACAAGAGTTCCGTATCATGCACTAGAATGATGTATTCTGCATTTGTGTTAAAGAGTTAAGCTGTATATATTCGTATTGCAAGAGTAGTGAAATGTAAATAGTCATCCTTTTTTGAAGCTTGTTGTAAAGCGTCATCACTCATGGGGATTATTTATGTAGTTATGAGAATGATTTTAATCTCTAACTTTGGACTTGACAAGGAACAAGCGGTATCTTAGTTTAGCTAGATATGCTTTTGACTAAAGTTACAGAATGAACTACTGAATAGTGGAAGAAATAACGTGGAAACATAAGCTTGTAATTTAACACTTGTATGTTTATTTCTCCTTTTTCCCTATGCTCAAGGGGATGTATGTACTTTTCTGCTTTACTAAACAACTGAACAAGTTTTTTAGTAATAAAAAGTGTTTACTGAATTAGGCTATCTTTCATAGTCTACATATCCCAATTCACTACCAAGACTTTGAAGGGTGAGGTTTATCCAGACCTATGATAGGTAAGATTATTTTCAATAAACTCAAGAAAAAGTTTTCAAAACCAGTTGGAAAAAAAACACGAGTAAAAGTTATGGTGAAAATACTATCGAAAGAAGGGGAAATTACTGTCAACAAAAGTAGTAAAGATAGCGCAAAAGAAAGAAACAACAGTAACAAATTTGAAGAATAAGACAATATGATAATAAATAGTTGACAAACCTAGGAAACCATAAAATATTTGCCTTTGTTGGCGAATGTTCTTGCCAGTTGCCAGTAACAATCTATACATCAAAGGAGATAAGTACAAATTTTCCTCTCTTCCAGAGTATGAATCGTAAGTCATGGAAACAAAGTCCTCTACGAACACACTTCTAACTCTAAAACATGGGCTACTTCATTGTTGCACTATCTGACTTGAGTATACATTTTTTTTTTTTAAATGGTAAAGGACTTGAGTATACATACTTTACCAGTAAAAAAAGATCAAATTCCCCTTCTCAAAAAAAGGATAGAAACAAGGTGCAAGAAAAGAATAAAATGCGATAAAACATAATAAATTATTGAATGTGATGGTAGGTAATATATACGACCATGTAACCATTGTTTTCACCAGAAGAACCATCTTTTCTTGGTAGGTTCAATTTCAGCTGGCTCATCCTTCTTCCTCGTCTCCATTCCCCCCTTCAGGGCTTCCAGCCTTTTCCTGTACAAGGATTAGAACTTAAAAAGAGGCTCCACACAAGAAAGTATGATAACATCGTAATCAATGGAACGACTGTTATATGGAGCTTCTGTTCTTCTTTGTCAGCAATGCTCTTCCAGAGGTTTTCCTAAGATTTCACTTTTAGTTGAATAATTATAAATTAAAAAGAAAGATTGTAAGTCTGGCAAGGACAACATAAGCCAGTAGGGACTAGCTGCCAAATACTCAAGCTTAACTCTGCTTTGTCAAGACCTAGTAGTAGGTTTGATAGGGTTGTCCGCCGAGGTTCAAGCTTAAGACAGATGCAGCTCGTGAGACTTACAAACCATGTCCAGCTTATACATATATCAGCAGTTTAAATTGTTAATATTTTGTAGCTGCATCCTTATTTGGCAGAGGATGTATCTAAACAATCCATAGAATATTGCAAAACTGCTTGTAGCATATGCAAAAGTAAATAAATTAGATGATGACTAAATCTAGACATACTTATTATCAAATTTGACGTTTCACCAAATTACAGTTTTATACCACAAATAATGGCATGCTTAGTTTTACCTTGTGAAACAATTGGATTATACATTAGATGATCCATAATTTGAAACACAAATTTTCCCAAGTTCCCTTGCTTAATAAAGATTATGCTAGAACCAACTGCATCAATTGCCAATTGCCAAGGAAGGGGCTATGCAAATAACTAACAGAAAAATCAGTTACAACATCATACTTGGTATCAGTTAGGCGACCATGTAGACTCCATCGCTGCCGAAACCCATCCATACCTTCAGCTCCACTTGCCAAAATCAAGCGCCTAGAAAAAGAAGAAGACATGCCACATAATACTTATTATATATTACTTCACATAAAATGCTATCGACAAAAGATTGAACTCCATATTCCAACTTATGTTTTTCTTTTTTTTGTGCAACATCCCGATAGTGGTTTCAACTAGAGAACAAGACAATCACAAGAAAGAACATTGGTACAATTACCAGAACAAATATAGCCTATGTTAAAACCATTTGTACATTCCACAATTAAAAAAAGACGTGCATTCAGGGTCATTGAAGTATTACTGACTTCAAAATTTGGAAGGACATCCCTAGTTTATAAATAGAATACGCCTACAACATAATAATGACTGTCCTCACCGGAAGACGGCAACAAATTGGAGATGAGTAATTTTATAGAAGGCAAATTGGCAACCACAGGAGTTGGCCTAAGTTTAAGGCAATTCTAAATGCCTCGAGGTAACCATGGGAACTAAAGTCTCATAGGGCTAACACCTCTACATATGTGAAATCTGTTCAAGCACTTCTAAGCCCTTGGGTTGTTTGCCTGTATGTCAAAAATGCATGCACTCTTTGCCTCTTAAATTATCTGCCTTGTACACCAATATTCTATATTAAAGGATTTGATGACTAGGACTATAATTGCGCACGTATATATTATTATGCTTCACTAGTTAAAAGGATTTTGTTACTTTTTTATTTTGAATTTTTTTCATTTTAGTAATTTTCTATTTTTTTAAGATTCTAAAATTTTAAATGTTATTTTTCTCTTCAAAAAAATATTAAAAATAAAAATTTGTGGGGCTTGCGCCCGTTCTGTGATAGGTAGCATGCCCCACCCTTCGCTTCCGTCCTTTAAAATACTTCGTATGAGCTTAATGTATGAATTCGAAACAAAAATATAAGCTATCACTTTGAGATTGAGGATGATACACTTGCAATTAGAAGAGAAAATATCAAAAGCAAAGACAAACTTGATTGATAATGAGAAGGGAAGTGAGTAATACAGAAAGCACTTCTTGCACTCATTAAAACCGTGTTAGTACTACATTTTATCGTAACAACATGCCATTGATGATAACAACACTAAATCTAAGAGCATCCCGGTACACTAAGCTCGCACTATGCGCAGAGTCCGGGGAAGGGTCAGACCACAAGGATATATTGTATGCAACCTTACCCTGCGCATTTTTGCAAGAGGTTGTTTCTACGGCTCGAACCCCTGACCTCCTGGTCACATGGCAGTAACTTTACCAGTTACACCAAGGTTCCCCTTCTATAACGAAGCTAAATCTACTTCACTAATATACATAGCCAGCAAGTTGTTTATGAATAGAACTAGCTTCATTAGTTCGTTAGTCAGTGAATAAGAAGACAAACCAATATAAGCTATCGCCTTGAGATTGATGAGCTTAAATTATGAATTCAAAATGTACAAATATAAGATATTGCCATCAGATTGAGGAAGATACATTTGCAATTAGAAGAGAATATATCAAAAGAAAAGACAGACATGACTGATAATGAGAAGGGAAGTGAATAATATGGAAAGCACTTCTTGCTCTCGCTAAAACCTATGTTGCGCGGACTCTCCAAAATGTTGCCGCGCCCGTGTCGGGTTCTCCAAAAATACACTACTTTTGGTGAGCTATCGCCTTGAGATTGATGAGCTTAAATTATGAATTCAAAACGTACAATATAAGATATCGCCTTGAGACTGAGGATGATACATTTGCAATTAGAAGAGAATATATCAAAAGCAAAGACAGACATGACTGATAATGAGAAGGGAAGTGAATAATATGGAAAGCATTTCTTGCTCTCACTAAAACCTATGTTGCGCGGACTCTCCAAAACGTTACCGCGCCCGTATCGGATTCTCCAAAAATACACTACTTTTGGAGTATCCGACATGCACCCGGCGACATTTTCGGAGATAAACTGTGTCAGTACTACATTTTATTGTAATAAGTGAACCTTCTCACATGATCGTGAAAAGGGAAACCAGACCTGAAACATCAGCAATAACACAAGTCTAAAATTCACTCTGATTCCAATCCGGATCACATCCGAGGCAAGCATTGATGATAACGAAGCCAAACCTACTTCACTAATATACATAACCAACAACTTGTTTATTTGGTTCATTAATCAGTGAATATGAAGAAAACCCAATATTGAGATATAGTCTGTCTTTATCAGTTCAAACACAATGAATGAGTAAAGCATGTTTTTATTGTTCTACAGACGAACACAATTTTTTAAATCAAAGGTCAGGCCAGACTCCTCGAAAGCAATACTACTATTGGTGTAGATTCACCTAAAATAATAGATTGAGACAACTTAAACTAAGCATTTTACATACCAAGGCTCATACACAAATAAACTACACGGGTAATGGTAATATCATGCAAAGGAGCTGCAATTGATTCTAACAGATAGCCGGGAAGTTTCTATTGACTAAACATTTTTTCGATAGTTTTTCCATTGACTAAACATATAATGAGTCATAGCTAAGGAAAAGACGGATTCATCAATATCATTACTAATCTTTACTCTAACATACCTCTCCAGTAATGTGACTTCTGATTCTAGTTGAGTGGCTCGATCTTTTGCTTGATCTAGAGGCATTGACAATCCTAATTTCTGTTCACTATCTTGAAGGCGTTGCCTAATCTCCTTATCCTACACATGAGGACTTCACATTAAACTGCTGATACAAAATTAGTTGTTCAAGCAACCAAAAACCTCATTTGAAGTACATGAAAATCAAAATTATATGAGCAAAAATGTTAAAAAAATTTAATCCAGTTGTTATCATTCTCACCCTTCTCTCTGCACATTGCCGATACAAAGCAATCTCATCCTGACAGAATGGCTCAATATCATTGATTTGTAAGCCTAAAAACAAAGCCTTGATTGATGAGCATAGTAAAGCACATGAACCAAAAAGGGATATTTGAGGAAAGGTAGACATACAAAGGAACAGATTCCTCAAGATTCCGTCGCAGAGATCAACACCTTCGAGTACATGAGACGCTATCTCAGGTGGAATGAGAGGTGATGGCGGGCCCATCATCAGATCATCACCCACCAGGATAGTTTCCTCCATAGTCTGCTGTGAATCAACTAAATAACAAAAACACACAACAAATATAAACATAAGTCGAACTACTAGTTCTTTGCACTGCAGCTTCCACAATATAGTTCAGCAAGTGCAAGTAATGATGAGTCTCAGAAGCTCAGGCTGCAGTTCTATAAAAAGGGCCCCTTTTATCTTTGTTCCTCCCCCATCCCCCTTAAAACAGTGTTTTCAAAGGCAAAAAGCAGAAGAGCACAAAGTGACCGTTCGAGCTTTACACACCACTAAAGCTCGCGCTCGGTCAAGTACGGTGAAAATGAGGAAAAAGAATACATGTAATTTAAAAAATAACGACACGGACCAAGAAATTGAAATATCTGCAATCAAGTGAAAGTACAAATAGTGTCAGTTAAATTCAAACATGCATGTTAATTTCATGAATCAAATGCAAAAACATGATTTATACTTCTAATTTAGATTAGCGACTAGATTTCCTACTTTAAATCTCTAATTTCACATGACTCTGTACTTAATCTTTCATCAAGAATTTATCCATCATTTTAGTGACCATAATACTACTTCACCAATATTTTCAATGACAGGAAAATCATGATAATATTTCTAAGTTAATGAATTATTTACATTCTTTAGGCTTAAGAATATCAAAATGTAGCTTGGGGAAAGGGGTAAATGAAAAAAGAGAATAAAATGTTGAAGAGAAAAGTGGGTACTGCAAAGAGTATCGAGTTACCATCCATGGTTTCCTTCTTTTGCTATTGCCCACCAGGTATTTGATTCTATGCACAAAAGAAGTGAATTTTTCCACACACTCCAATGAATTTCTTCAAGATGTCAAGTATTTCTTGTGTTTGGCAGTTGAAACACTGCTGCACTTCGCTACAAAACAAACCAAAAAGAAGATTATGAGAGTACGGAGAAGAGAAGAGAAAGATCTATTGTTCTTTTTAAAACTTGTGCAAGTGTTAGTCTCCTATTTTGGTCCTTAAATTTGTCAAAAACAATAATTTTAGTTCTCTTTCTTTTAATTTTTTTGTCAAAAGTAACTGTAGTCATATAAATTTTATTGGAATTAAATCCGTAAATTAATTGGAATTATGTTTTAAAATTCAAGATATATCACTTCAAATAAATTTATTGGACTAATATAATGGGAGAATGATACATTTACCCACAAAAATAAAACTATTTACC
>JASVEL010009283.1:0-75779 GCA_032618575.1 Nicotiana noctiflora | reverse complement strand
GGGTGCTTCTTTTGCAGCGGATGTGGAGGTATCTTTTTCCTGCAAGGTTACAAGATCCCCGGAGGGGGAATGTGAGGCGTTTGTCTCAAGTGTGATATCAGGGGTGGTGTTGACGGCAGCGCTACCACCGACCTCGTTCAGGGAACTCAGGAGGTTGGTGGTGACTTTCGTTATAGCTTTGGACCAGGTATTCTTTTTGGCCTTTTTGAGGGTTTATCTGGTGATCTGATCCTTCGGGTGTATACTACATGTTTGATTCTAGAAATCCCCATAGACGGCACCAAATTGTTTAACCCAAAAGTTGTCAGTTGCTTTATTAGTTAGGGACAATCAAAAATTATAAAAGGGTAAATCGGAATCAACGGTAATAGACTCAAGGATAGATCTATAATTTGTATGTTGTTTGCTCTAGTGAGATTGTAATAAAATATAATGGATTACCAAAACCGGTCAATAATAGATAGATGAGATAGAGAGAGAATGATAGTCAGAAGTTGTATTATTAATGAAAATAAAACATGCCTTACAAATTAGGGAGGCCTTTCCTTATATAGAAGGAAGGCCCCTCGCTAGAATATCACTTTATTCTAGGACCATTGTTGTTACAAAAATATAAATGGGCGGAGGGGACAAGGCGCTCGTACGGGCGATTTTATCAGTGCGCCGTTATAGTTAGGGGTGTACTACTTTCCGTCGTATGGGCGTGAAGTGTGGTATATTTGGCTTTAGTGGCCATAGAGAAAGGCGTGCTCGACTTACATCAATCGTGTCTGATTCGATCGCATACAACAATATTTAACTAATTGGTCTCTAAGAAGGATCATGCCATTTTCTTTCGTTACAGTTTATATTCAGTAAGATCATAAATTTTATTTTGATTAACTAAATTTTTTATAATTTCATAACCTTCATAAATTTATGGAAATTATTCTTTAAGCTAGTGAAAGCAATATTAGTACTAAATCAGTCTCAATTATTGAAGTCGATCTTTTTACTAAAGTCAGAGTGTAAGCAATTATGTTGACACACGTATTATATTGATGGTGATAGAAGAAATAGGAACACGGTGGTCTGTTCTTCTAAGTCTAAACCCGGGTTATACACATAGGCGAATCCGAGATTTAAATTTTATGGGTTGAATTTTAAGGTTTTTAACATTGAACTCACTATATTTTTAAAATTATGGGTTCATATTAATTATTTTTGCAATTTTAATAAATTTGTACACACAAATTTTTACTCTGCATTAAAAGTTATGGGTTTAGTTGAACCCGTAAGTAGTACACTACCTTTGCCTCGAGTAATACACTTATACTAATCTACATACTTGACGGTTTGAGGTAGACCGCTACTCCGTATATTAAATACTATTCTATAACAAATTACTCACTTTTTTCTAGTTTATTTGATTGTATTTACTTTTTGATTTGTTCCAAAAAGATTGGCCCCTTTTTAAATTTAGAAATAATTTAGTTTAAACTTAATTTTTTGCCCTTAATGAGAAGCGTTTATAACCACACAAATACTCCGAACTCCTTCTTAACTTGTTTAGGACCATAAATTTCAAAATCTTCAATTTATTTAAACTTCATACCCAATCAAATATATTCACGTAAATTGAAACGGATGGAGTACATTGACATAGGGACATAAACCTTAGCTCCATACTAAAGGTGGAATAGGTTCAAACTTTATTGGAATAATTTACGCATAGGAGGACTCCTATTTGCAATTGATTCTACTAATTTTAATACAGTGGTTGAAATGTTTATTTAATACAGAAACATTACATTAAAATTTAAATGTACATATATCATAAATCTTCTCCTAGTTGGTTTTGGAGAAGGGGGCATAGACTTCTTAATTAAAGCAAAGAGCTGATGCTCCAGGGCCCCAGGCGGCCGTTAGCTTCCAATTTTTTCTAATACTTATTAACCTAAAGTCATGCATGTGAAATCATATCATAAATTCCGACTAAATTATTACATCCGTTCAACTAAAGAAGCCGGGTTTTCTTATTTTCTATGTAAAAACTTGTATCTAAAAGACTTTTCTTCGCATAGTATGACGTACTGGTATATCAATGTGAAACCAAATTAATCAATTACCGTAGCATATATTTATTGCGTGCATTGCTACGTCTGCGGAAAAAAGTGACAGTAGATTGTTTCCTATCATGTTATTCACTGTATATTGATTCAGAATTAATTCCTTAATTACGGTGTGCTTTTTTGTGATGAGCCAAAAGGTCCTCTCGTGCTTTAGAATCCAATTCGGGGTTTCGATGTCTTCAAGACCTCAATTTCTTTCTCCTCAATTTACGTGAGCAATCCGATAATCGGTTCCAAAAAGCCTTTATGTAAAAATTTGAGAAAATATTAAGTTTTTGCCTTTAAAATTGATAAGTTGACTTTGGTCAATATTTTGAGTAAACGATCCGGGACACGTGTTTTGACGGTCCCAGAAGGTCCGTGGTAAAATATGGGACTTGAGCGTATGCCCGGAATTGAATTCCGAGGTCCCTAGCCCGATGATTAAATTTTTGAGAAAAATGTTAAGCTGGAAATATAATGGTTTTAAAAATTGGTTTAATGTTTGATCTTGTTGGTATTGGACCCGCATTTTAGTTTCGCAGTTCGGTACATATTTAATACAATTTTTATACTTTATCTGTGAAATTTAGTGAGAAATAGGACTGATTTGACATTATTCGGATGTCTGGTTGTGAAAATAAAAATTTCAAGTGTTCTTAAGGATTTCATGTGTTTTGGGTATTAAATCCGTAGTTTTAGATGTTATTCTGCGATTTGATCGTACGAGCAAGTCTATATGATATTTTTAGACTTGTGTGCATGTTTGGTATGGAACCCCGAGGGCTAGAGTGAGTTTTGGATAGTCTACGGGGCGATTTGCACTTAGAAAATTTTGTTGTATTTGTTGCTTGTGGTATGCTGATACCTTGTGCTTTGCGTTCGCGAAGCAACTCTCTCGAATGCGAAGTGCAACATGGGTTGGGGAGTGGATTGTTCATTGCGAACGTGAAGCACTAGGAGGCTGCTCTTCGCGAACGCGACCGACATCTCACGAATGCATAGAGTAAAAGTAGGTGGGCTGGAATATTTTTGAGTTGTTCTTTGCAAACATGGTCCAAGGCCCGTGAATGTGATAGGTCAGGGGGGAAAGACCATCGCGAATGCAAACAACTTTTCGTGAACATAAAGGCCTTTCCGGCCGTAATGCATCGCGAACGTGATAGGTCTCTCGCGAATGCGAAGAAGACCTGTCCAGTATTTTAAAAGCTGAATAAAAAATAGGAGTCTTCCATAATTTCATATTTTCAAACACAAGAAGGCTTAGAAGCGATTTTCAAGAGACAAGTTCTTCCCTAAAGTGTTGGTAAATAATTCTAAACCACTTTCTTTCATCAAATTTCATCCAAAATCTAGGGTTTTCATGGTATAAATTGGGGGTTTGGGTAGAATTCGGAATGTTTGTCTAATTTAAATTTAGTCCTCGATTTGGGATCGAATTCTGAAACTAATTATATATTTGGGCTTGTGGGTGAATGAGTTTTGGTCCGAACCTCGAGTTTTGATCAAGCGGACCCGGGTCAATTTTTGACTTTTTCGGAAAAAGTTTGGGAAAAGTAATTTATGCATTGTAGTTGATTACTTTCGCAATAATTGATGATATTGAGTTTATTGTTTCTAGATACGAGTGGAATTGAGGTGGAATCTAGAGGAAAAGTGGTGTTTGAGGCTTGAGTTAGGTCGTCAAATTGAGGTAACTGTTGTGGCTAACCTTAGCTTGAGGGATTAGGTATCGTTGCCTTATCTGCTACGTGTTCAGTTGTTGAGTACGACATCTATGTGAGGTGATGAGTATCTATAATCGGGTCATAGCATGCAAGTGAGTATTATACTTGTGACTGTTGTGTTTCTTTATACGTAATGTTCATGGTTAAACTGGTTATTCTCCATGTTAAACAAGTCTTATTATATTTTTCTGGTATTAGATGTTGGTTGAGTATTGACTCATGTTGAAATTTATATTGTAAAGTTAAATGTTGAAACAATGTTGTTTATTGATGATTTTCATGTTGGGTTGTTATCATTTATGCTGTTTAGGTGAGGAAGAGTGTAAAGCACGAAGAGCGATGCAGTTTAATATTTTGCGAGTGAGTGATAAAGAACGAAGGGTATTGTCGTGCCATATTATGTAAGTATTAATGCACGAAGGGTGATTTCGTACCATATTTTGATATTGAAAATGCAAAAAGGGTGATGTCGTGCCATGTTATGAGAGAGTTAACGCACGAAAGGTGATGTCGTGCCGTTTCTTTTTGTTTCTTATGGTAAAGACGAGTGTAAAAGCACACAGGGTGATGCCGTACACATGCTTTCTATGTTATTATTTATGCTGGTTCAAAGCACAATATTTAACGTGTTCCTGTACTATATTATTTTCAGAATTTGATATTCCCCTCAATATGTTTTCCCCTTCCTGTTATTATCTGTTAAATTTTCATTATTGTTATTTTCTCGTATATGATTTAACTACACTTGTTTATGTTATTTGTCATGTCCTAACCTTGTCATTATTTCTCCCAGACTAGGCTCAGTACTTACCAGTAGATGAGGTCAGTCTTACTAATACTGCACTCTACAATTTCAATGAAAATTTCAATATCAAACCTCATTGATCAGAGCTGGGGTGTTGCCTTCAGTCCAGTAGGAGACCCAAGTCAGATATGCCAGCTTTCGGAGACCCTGGAGTCCACCTCTTTCTATCTTAGTTTCCTTATTTTCTTTCACTTCGAGAACAAATGTATTTATTTTAAATCAGTATTTGTAGAGATTCTTAGATGTTTGTGGATTGTTACACAAGATCTTTGGGTAGTCATATATTAGTGTTTTAAACTATTATAAATTTTTTGCATTTCTTATTTGTTTAGTTTAAATTATTGTTAATTACTATTTTGGTTAGTGATTATCATGTTAGAACTGTATTTGTTGGCTTGACTAGCATTCTAACAGTTAGGCGCCATTATGATCCCGACGGTGGAAAATTTGGATCGGAAAAACTTGGTATCAGAGCACTAGGTTGCCCAAGTCTCCCAATTCACAGACAAGCTAGGTAGAATCTGAGGGATCGGTACAGAGACATCTATGTTTATCCCCTAGAGGTTACATAATTTAGGAATAACTTCACATATATTCTTCTCTGTCGGGCGATTTGATTTTTCAATGCTAATTGAACCCTCTATTCTTTTTCTTTTACAGATGATGAGAACACGTATCGCTTTATTATTTGATCAACAATCTAGCCCCCAGTAGCAGCTCCTACGAGGGACAGAGGCCGAGGCGGTGCTATAGGCCTAAGCAGAGACAGGGCTCAGCCTAGAGCTCGAGCAACAACACTAGTAGTGGAGCTTCAGGTGGAGTTTGATGATGAGGTTTCACCCCACACTGTTCCGGCAGGGCAGCTCAAGTTCTAGAAAGGCTTATTGCTACCTCGGTACTGCAGGATGCTTTGGTTCATCTAGTGGGCTTTATGGAGAGTGTAACTCAGACTGGCGCATTTTTTGTAGCACCAACTGTCTCTCGGGCCGGAGGAGGAGCCCAGACTTCTGCTACCCACACTCTGAAGCAGATGGCTCCTCAGTTTTAGACTCCAGCAGCTTAGACAATGGGAGTAGCTCAGTCGGTTATAGCGGCTCAAGCCGCTTGGTAGATCATTCATGTCTTCTAACGAGGTTGGATAAGTTCACCAAGCTTTTCCCAGTTCATTTTAGTGGGGAAACTTCTGAGGACCCCCAGGATTGTTTTGACCGCTTCCATGAGGTGTTATGGAACATAGGGATAGTAGAGAGCAATGGGGTCGACTTTGCTGTATTCCAGATGATAGAGTCCGCCAAGATATTGTAAATGATGTTTTGTTGACTAGACCAGCTGGGTTGCCTGCCTTGACTAGAGACCAGATCTCTCAGATATTTCTCGAGAAGTTCTTTCCTGTCACTTAGAAAAAGGACTACCGCAGGCGGTTCGAGCATCTTCATTAGGGTTCTATGACTGTCACTCGGTACGAGACTAGGTTTGTTGATTTAGCTTATTATGCTCTTCTTATACTCCCCACTGAGAGAGAGAGAGAGAGAGAGAGAGAGAGAGAGAGAGAGAGAGAGAGGAGGGGAGAGAGGGAGGGAGGGAGGGAGAGAGAGAGAGAGAGAGAGAGAGAGAGAGAGAGAGAGAGAGAGAGAGAGAGAGAGAGAGAGAGAGAGAGAGAGAGAGAGAGAGAGAGAGAGAGAGAGAGAGAGAGAGAGAGAGAGAGATAAGGTAAAGAGGTTTATTAAGGGACTCGCCCAATCTATCAGATTGCAAATGGCTAAGAAGATAGAGAGTGAGATTTCTTTCCAGGATGGGGCCAATGTGGCTAGGCAAATTGAGATGGTTGATAACTATGAATTGTACTTGTCTTATACCCTTTCTTAGCGGAGCTTTGTGTATAAATTGCTCTAGATTTGTCCTGAATTGCTTACAAGTTACGCTTGATTGCAGGTTTGAGTGACTAGATGATAAATATCACAAATCGGCTAAAAAATGAGTGAAATCTACCAAGCGTCAAAAGATGATTGAAAGTGGGAAACAGATGACCTGCGCGGACCGCACTGTTTTGATGTGCAGCCACACAAGAATGTTCTAAAAGCTTCCAAGTTCAAGCCTACCAAGCGCGGTCCGCACTGCTTTGTTACGCGGTCGTGCAGGAAAGTTCAGAGAACCACCAAAAGTGAAGCAGATCCACGCGGACTACATCCATTTCCATGCGGTCTGCAATGATGATTGATTAGAGGCTCAGAAATTCAAGGCAAAGTCCAATGCGGCGCACACCAAACTAGTGCGGTCCGCGTGGGTAAAAGTTCAAAGAGTTAAAAAAATAGGACAAATCCTACTGTACGGCCGCACACCCTTTACATGCGGTCCGCATGACTTAACCTATGCGGCCGCGTGACATTTCTATGCGGTCCTCATCCCCAATTCCAAAAGCACAGATCTGAAGATCATTTTCCCTAAGTGGCCACATGTCATTTCTATCCTGTCCGCGCCAGACCCTTAGGGGTATTTTTGTTCGTTTTTTCCTTTGGAGTATAAATAGAACATTTTACCTTTTTAGGTAAAGTTTTGGCAATCTGTTTTAGCAGCTGAGCATGAGACACTTTGTATTAGCCTCTTTTAGGCAATTTTCTCTTGTAATTAACGTGTATTCAAGTAGATTAAGCTTTTAGTTGATGCTTATGTTAATTTTTCTAGTATTTATTCTATTTCTACTACTTTCATATCTAGCTAAACCCATTAGCTAGGGTTGTGGCTCAATCCAAGTGTGGGTAATTAATGGGTGTTTTTGCTTAATGCTTGGATGGTGTTGGGTGTTTGGTATTTGGGTTGATTGTATATTTTCACTTAGATTTGGTGGTTGCAAACACTAAATCTAGCGGTCTTGACTCTTCTATAGAAAAAGAGTCTATTACCTCACAATTAACCCAACTAGGATTTGGGATGGACCCATGATAATGGTAGTCCTAAGTAACAGCTTAAACTTCGAGAGAGTAATTACCCCACTTGAACCTTAAAGTTGCCTGGGAAAAATTAGCCTACCCAATTGGTCTCGAGAATGTCAATTGGGAAAAATTACTCTCTCTTCAAAGAGGTATGAGAGTGAGTGCTAGAGTGCAACAGTTATCCATATTCCCCATAATTATCATCCCTGTATCATAATTCTATACCCATTAATTAGTCACCTAGGTGAGTGCACGACCCTAGTATTTTTCTTTTATTGCATACAACTAGCATCATTACTTAGCATAATTTAGTTTACAATTGTAGTTGATAAATTTAGTTGTTAAACAAAAGAAAAACCAAAAATGATAGAAGAAAAATTAGAAGCCAAAACATCTTTTTAGAATTCACAACTACTCGACTCCTACTTCTAGCTCTCGGTGGATATTAGCCCCGACACCACTATCGGGTAAAATTAGTTAGCACCATCCCTTCCCAAGGGTTGAGTCTACACCGATCACTTTTTGGCGTCGTTGCGAGGGAGCTTACAGTGTTGACTATTTGTGTAGCTAGTTTTGTGTTTTGCTTCTCTTTCCTTCTTTTTACTAACATTATTTGTGTCAAACCAACAGGTATACATGGCTTTAAACGGGAATGTCCCTCTTGACAACGTGGTAGCAGGGGAGGAGGTTGATCATGTTGAACAAGAGGAACTACAGGTACCACAAATACCACAGAGAGGTAGAAATGCTAATGCAAATCCCAATGATACAATTCCAGACCCTCTTCCGCCTCAACCAAGAGTTTCTCCAACAGTCCTTCCTAATCAAGGTTATGCAAGTGCCATAGTTCCTTCCTGAATCCAAGCGGGAATTCCCAAATCACCAATGTTATGGTGACACTTCTCGAACAAAGAGCGTATTTTACAGGCACCTCTGATCAAAATGCATACAAGCACTTGAAAGGATTCGTAGATACTTGTTGGGAAAGTAAACAAACCAATGTGTCCGAAGATGCTTTGAGATTGAGTCTTTTCACATTCTCTCTTCGGGGTAAAGCACTCGATTGGTTGGAGAGGTTACCGAATCATTCAATCACTACATGGGATGAATTGGCGAACATGTTCATTGCGAAGTTCTTTTGTCCAAGTCATACGGCGGCGCTCCATGATAAAATTTTGGCTTTCAAATAGGAACCAAATCATCCTTTGCATGAAATATGGGAGAGGTTTAGAACTATTGTCAAGGAGTGTCCAAATAATGATGTGACCGATGTGATAATTCAACAAACATTCTATAGAGGCAACAACACAACAAACCAATGCATTGTGATTCAATTGGCGGGTGGAAATTTTATGAAGCTCCCATACAATGAAGCATGTGAAGTGTTAGATGAAATGGCCGATACTTCTTCGGTATGGCAAAGTCGGGCAAATGTTCCTCAAGGTGATCCTAATGTTATAAGTTTTCATAAAGAATTGCATGACCATGGCCAAACCATTGCTGAACATACAACAACAATGTACCAATTAGCGAAGGGGCAGTTGCAACAAGTTCAAAACCCTCGCCAAGTCAATGTTATGGAAGGAGTAAATATGATGAAAAGAAGGCAAAGTGGGCACCAACAACAAGGGAATTGTGACAACTATGATGATGGTAGAGGTTATTCAAATGTGTGCTGTGATGAGCAAAGTGAGGATTGTCAATATGTCAACAACCACTAAGGAAATAGAGGAATCCAAAGAAATCAACAATGGCGATCTCAAGGGAATTGGAATAATCAACAAGGAAATGGCAATTGGAATAACAATAATCAACAACAAGGTGGCGGAAATTGGAATGGGAATAACCAAAATAACAATTGGGGGAAACAAGACAATAATAGTAAAAATTGGAGTGGAAACAAAAACAACTGGAACAACAACAATGGCTAAGGTGGGTGGAACAACAATGGTGGCAATCAAGGCTTTCAACGACCGCCCATGTATCAACAACCAAACATGCCACCTTCCTTTCCTCCTCAAGGCCTGACTTCATCAAGAAATGATTTGGGTAGAATTGAGAATATGTTTGAGCAAATGATGAAAAATAATCACGACTCTGATGCAAAATTGGAATCTCATAATACATCTATCTGGAACTTGGAAGTTCAAATAGGACAAAATTCTCAGGCTTTGAATACACGCCCAAAGGGTGCTCTACCGAGCGATCCAGTGGCAAACCCAAAGGGTAGAAATACCAATCATGTGATGGCGGTACCTATGAGAAGTGGAAGAGGTGGTGAAGTGCATACCTCAAGAGGACATCAGGTTGTGAATGAAGATGCTGAAGTGCAAGTTGAGAATGCTCCTTTGAGTATGGACCGTGTGGGTGAATCAAGTGAAACCAATGAGGTGTGAATTTACATTGATGAGGTGACCGATGAAGAGACACACGCTGTCGTGAACCCGTCTAGGGAATACATTGTTGACATACCTGAGCCGGTGGTGCCCAAAGACAAAGCACCTTTGCCTAGGCCCCCTCCGCCATATCCCAAATGATTAGCTAAGAGCAAGAGTGATCACAAGTTCAAAAAGTTCATAGACATGATGAAGTCTCTTACAATCAATGTTCCCTTGGTTGAAACACTTGAGCAAATGCCGGGGTATGCCAAATTCATGAAAGAGTTGGTCACCAAGAAGAGGTGAATAGATTGTGAGACAATACCTATGACATATCAAGTGAGCTCAATCGTGCACTCCATGGCCCCAAAGCAAGAAGATCCCGGTGCATTCACTATCCCATGCACTATTGGAAGCGTCAACTTTGCAAAAGCCCTTTGTGACTTGGGGGGAAGCATCAACTTAATGCCATATTTAGTGTTTAATACCTCAGGAATTGGTTAACCTCGAGCAACCTTGATGACACTTCAAATGGCAGACCGGTCAATGAAGAGATTGTTGGGTATAATGGTTGACGTCTTTGTGCGGGTAGATAAATTTATTTTGCTGGTTGATTTCATCATTTTGGATTGTGAGGTCGACTTTGATGTCCCAATTATCCTTGGTAGGAATTTCCTAGCAACAGGGAAGGCTTTGGTTTATGTCGAGGCGGGAGAGATGATCTTCCGTGTTGGTGATGAAAAGGTTGTTTTCCCCGTGTACAAATCCATAAAGCAACCTAACAGCACCGACGTGTGTTCCTTTGTTGACATTATCACAGAGGTGATAATGGATGATCTAAGTTCTATGGTTAATATTGAAGATCCACTTGTGTCTGTACCGCTAATGCGTTAGATGAATGATGATTCAAGTAGGGTGATGTGCATTGATGCTTTGCATGTCATTGAATTGTATGATCCTAGTAGGTTGTCATTGGAACTTGATGAATGGGAAACTCCTCTATACAAGCCAGAAATTGAGGTCCCTCCGGTGTTAGAAATGAAACCAACTGAGCCACACTTGTGTCTACAAATTTTTTAACCCGATGCTCTCTTAAAGGATGATGCAAAACTGTGTTTGAAACAGGAACGAGGGTTAGATGATGTGAGGCAATAAGTGGTACTATACCCGACTCCTTACATCCCTTGGACTCCCCCAGATCATTCTAGACAAATGAAGGATGAAACGATCGTAGTGGCAAACTTTCATATAGTGCAGTGTGTAGAACAATCAACTCTAAGGAAGCAAGAACGCCAGAAGGATGGAATATTGAATAAAGATCCCCATCAGCATCATTATCCACTACCATTTATTGACAATATGATTGGTCACCTTGGTGGACGTGCTAGGTACTATTTCTTGGAGGGTTTGATGAGAGCCACATGGTAACGGTTCCTGATTTAAAGTGATATGATGGTAACTTGCGTCATGTCGTGACGTTAAATCAGGCGCTTCTTAGGAGGCAACCCATATCTTTTGAATTTCTTTGTTTTTCTATTGTAGAGTAGGATTTTTGAGTTGATGGTTTGCAAAGTGTTGCAACGATATTGTTGAATCAGTGTAGGGTAAAAATGAAAGATGAACAGTCTCTAAATAGTGCTCACTCGGCCGCACCCCAAAATAGTGCGGTCCGTGTGGGCTTGAGCTACTGAAGGAGTTAAACCTAGAAGACGTAGCGTGGCCGTATGACATTTTTGTGTGGTCCGCGTTGGAAGAACAAAACTTGGCATCTCTATGAAGTTTTCCACGCGGTCACACACCAAAGCAATGCGGTCCGCATAGAAACTACTGAAATAGAGAAGTCTCTAAAGTTTCCCATGCGGCTGCGCACCAAATCAGTATGGTCGATGTGGGTTGTGCTCATGATCTGAGGATGAAAATCCTGCGCGGTCCACGTGACATTTCTTTGTGGATGCGCAGGTAGGTAAGAACTGGGTCCCACAGTTTTCTATAAATAGGAGCCTTGGGCCTCCTTTAAATCTTTTCGCAAATTTTTATCTGAGTTTGCATTTCTACTGTTTACCCACATCAATTGTGCACATACTTTCATTCTCATTAATACCTGGTAAAATCTCATCTTCATTTCAATTGGTAGTTTAATTTGTGTTTATTTTACTTGAGTTCTACAAGAATAACTTCTTAATTTATTTCTTGTTCATCTTAGTTAAATGTTAGAATAGGTTTCTGTGAACTTTTATTGAACTTGGGCATATATTCTTGTTAAAACAAACTCAATAGGGACACCTAGGACCTATAATGTTAAAAATTGGACTAAAAAGAACAAAAAAGGACCTAACCAGTTACGTTTGCCCTACGCGTCCGCACAACATTTGTATGTGGTACGCATGCCTTTGAATAGGTATTGAACAACCTCTCAGCGTGGTCCGTATGAACCAGTGTGGCCACAGTCCAAAATAGTGCAGACTGCATGGTCAAGGTTCAAAGAAGTGTATTTTGAGAGTTTGATCTGAGCGGACTGCATACCATTTTTGTGCGGTCCGTGTCGGACCCACGCGGCCACAATTTAAAATAGTGTGGTCAATGTAGGTCATCTTGAGAGAGCTGATATTTGGAATGATTAGCCTATGCGGACCGCGTGACTTTTCTGTACGGTCCGCATCCCCTCTGTTTACAATACTATGTCTACAAATGTGCATTGAACTTTAAACTATCTACTCCTCTGTGATTCCACTAACAATGTTAGACTTGTATCTCTTACAGAAAATGGTTAAAAAATATGGAGGTGCACAACCATAACGTTGGGGCAAGGAGAAACAAATCGGGGGGGGGGGGGTTGTTCTTCCTAAGGGAGGACAACTACAAAGGTTATGAGCTCACTGCCAAGGACAAAGAAACAATAAAGAAGAACATAAAGATAATTCGAGAGGCCAATAGGGCTGTCTCTCAGTCAACAGGTAGGGAGCACGCCCCCCGAAGTGTGACTTCAGAGTCCGTCCCCACACACATGTCCATGGAGGTTCCAACACCAGAGTCATCTTCCCCTGAGCAGGCAAATGTGGCCATCTCCAAAATGCCAGTGAATGTGGTAGTCTCTGACTCGTCTGATGAGTCCGGAGCTGAAAAACAACCTAACGAGCAATATTCCACCTCTCCTGAAATTTCATCATCAGAGGAGAGTATGGGTGGTGAGCCAAATATTAGGGGCCTAGATAGAATCAGGAAGAACGAGGCATGGGAAGATAGATTTGTAAGTGAAGTCGCCTTCCACCGATTCAAGGAATGGTGGCCAAGAGGAAGCTGATTCTGACGAGGCGCTTCATTGATGTTGAATTAGTTCCTCACAACCCTTATGTACAAGCACAATTCCATACGAGAGAGGGTTGGGGCTTCTTTAAAGAATGTGTGGGAATGGAAATGAGCACATGGTGAAGGAGTTTTACAGCAATGCCCACCATGTAGTTCGGGGCTCCACAGCCACAAAAGTGAGGGATAAGATTGTGCTATTTGATGGGAAGACACTTAATGACTTCTTGAGATTCGTATTTGAGGATGAGTCTCAATACTTGGAGAAGCTGGCTATGAAAGAAGAAGTTCGCCCGTGGTTAGCCGGGATTTAGCACCGCCAGGTACAGTCCCTATATGGCTGAATGCACATGAGAATATATTCAGGAACACCCTCAACTTTGAAGCCAAAGGGTGGTTGACATTCGTGTGCAATCGTCTTGACCCGACCACACATGATCACTCCGTCCCCATTGATTATGCTATTTTGGTTGCTTCCATCATGGACAGATTTCCATTGAATGTGGGCAACATCATACATAGGGTGATTTCTATTGTGGGTAATGAGACAAAGACAAACTACCCTTTCCCCAACACACTATCCATGTACTTCAAGGAGCTGGAGGTGAAAAAAAATAAATATGATGTTATGGTACCTCTACTAAGCCAATATTCATAGTATGATCATAAGGGTCCTGACAACCCAAAGAATGCCAAGAAGAGTCAGTCCTCCACTTCTGCTGCAACTGGCCAATCTGAAGAACCAGCTGCCACTAAGCAGCTCACTGAGCCCACTACATCAGGACCTTCCACAACACCCCCTTCTGCCACAGCTAATCCGGTGATCCCAGTATCAAAGACTCACAGGTTCACCGCCAACCATCTCACACATTCATTAGCCAATTTGAACAACTGGATGTCGGCAACGACATCCAAGTTTTCCACATTGACCACAGCCGTACGGGCTTAGGGAGCACCGGTGACTGTTGAGATCCCTGCTTCCATTGAGGATACATTGAAAAAAATCCTGGCCAACCAGGAGAAAATGATGGCAAGGCAGGAAACCTTGGCCAAGGCAGTAGGTGAGCATAGCAAGGCACTTAAGAGCTTGGCCAAGGAGAACAAAAAGCTGAGAAAGACAAAGGCCTCGAAGGAGTCGGTGGAGACATTGAAGGTGCACGTAGACATGCTAGTGGCAGATCAGTTGCCACTTGACTTGCTGTTTGGGGAGCCGGCCGTAGAGCCACCATTTGCGCAGCCGCAGGAAGAGCAGCACATGCCAAAGAAGAAGAGAAAACTCCCTAATACTGAGGGGGTTGTGATAGCAGTCGCTCTAGAGCATGAGGGTCCCTCCAGTGCCCCTTCAGTTGATGAGCTAGACCAGGAGCAAGCACCTGTCCCAGTAGCATAGTAGCAGCAGACTGGGGACCACTTTGAGGTCCCTATCAAGGACACGGGAACCACTGACCAGCATATGGCAGCTGATGAGGCTTGAGGGGCCATTCTATATCCTTTGCCTATTTTTGATGCATTATTTGGTAGTTAGCATTAGGGACAATGCTATCTCTTATTCATGGGGGTGTGGCCCTATTTTTTGATTGATTGGATGATTGTATATATTCTTTACTTTTAGTACATTCATAGATATAGATGGTTTGTATATAAATTATTATTCTGAACTCCCTTAGTAGTATATTCTATTACCCTTGTGTACATATTCAATTGGTTGTCATTTGAGCATTCTTTCTATTTTTGTTATTTTCGCTAATTTTTTTTGTTTTAGTTGCAAAGTTAGGCTCGTAGCCTCTTTTTTTGGCTTTGCTTTGATGTTGCAATAAGCCCTTGGTTTTCTTAATTCCACGGTTCTTTCCAAGGGTATAGTGTTGTGTGAACCGGGTGGCTCTTCCCAATGATAGATAGCATGACAACTTTCATAAGGGTTAAGTTAATTTTTTATTTATTCGTTTTGATTATCAAGTTTTTTGTAGTTAAGGGTACCTCAGGCAAAGCTTCACTTGGGCCTAGCACATTTGCCTTTGATCTTATGGTCAAAGACATTAAGTTGTGTTAAGAATGGTGAAAGTCGTGGCCTTGAGACTCTTGTGTTGACTAAAAAATCATCATATGGTCATGTTGAGCCATTGTGCGCTTGAATCGAATCCATGATCGTTGTGGGCCCTCGACTCTGTCTTTGGAAATCCTTGAGTGTATGTGTGGAGAGAACTCAATTTGTGAGCCCAAGTATCGAGCAAATGGTCTAGAACTTGCCCCAAATGTTTGTTGAGATGAAATCATAGGTGGAACTTGACTTGAGAAGTGATTGTTGGCTCTCTTTGATCAAAAAATGCTATCTTGATCCATTTCATGACCAACCAATGTACTAGTTCACCCCTTTTGAGCCTTAAACCTTATTCTTTCATGAACCAAAGTTACAAGCCTATACCCATTTTTAATGAAACCCTCTCTTAGCACCCAAATCTTACCTTGAGTAATGGCAAATATATAAGTTTGGGGGAAAGACAAGAAAAGCACCAATTTGGTAAAAAGGCACAAAATCAAAAAGAAAAGGAAGGCAATGAAAAAGAGAAAAAAGGCAAAAAGAAAGACAAAAGTGAATAAGACCCAAAAAGGGGATTCAAAGTCGATAAAAAGTGAAAAAGATGCGAAAAAGGTGAACAAAGAGGAGAAATGTTTGAATTGCATAAGAAAGAGTGACATTGTGTCTCTCCAACCCCTTGAAAGAAGAAATACTCTAGTGAGTCAAGAAAGTATACCAAAACGAATCAAAAGAAGTGCTTAAGGGAAGATTGAACCCATGTGAATGAAAGCATATCCTACCTTTACCCAAAAGCCTTCATAATGACTCCTCAAAAGCCCTATATGATCTTAAGGGAAGCCTACATTAATGGACACTTACATGAAAGGCAAGCATATGGTACTTAGTGTCGGACTTAGGGTCTCTTCTTTATGAGAGATGAGCGAGAAATCCTTCCACCTCGATTTCTGTGTAAATACTCTAAAAGGTGAGTTTCACTTTGGGAGAGGTGAGGATATGTGAGTTTGGGTTCCACAATGAACAAAGTACTTGAGAAAGGTTCCTTGATGAGATATGTCAACCCTTGATGCTCTTGTGTCACACTTGATCCATAAGTTTTAAAATCTAAAATGTGTTAAGGATGCACTCGCATTGAAGGCAATTGTTAGTTCCAATTGATGCTTGTTCAGGTTACTTTACGACAAACATGAATTACTGGGTATATTTCATTGAGGGGTAGGTCTCATTTTAATTGCTTGAGGACAAGCAAAGGTTTAAGTTTGGAGGAGTTGATAACTATGAACTGTACATGTTTTATACCCATTCATACCTGAGCTTTGTGCATATATTGCCCTAGAATAGTCCTGAATTGCTTACAAGTTGCGTTTGATTGCAGGTTTGAGCGACTAGATGATAAATATAACAAATCGGCTCAAAAAGGAGTGAAATCTACCAAGCATCAAAAGATGATTAAAAGTGGGAAATAGGTGACCTACACGGACCACACTATTTTGATGTGCGGCCACATAGGAAAGTTCTTAAAGCCACCAAGTTCAAGCTTAGCTTGTGCGGTCCGCACTACTTTGCCACATGGCCACGCAAGAAAGTTTAGAGAACCAGCAAAAGTGAAGGAGATCCACACGGATCGCATCTATTTCCATGCGGTCCGCAATGATGATTGATCAAAGGCTCAGAAATTAAAGGCAATGTCCCACGTGACTGCACACCAAATCAGTGTTGTCTGAATGGGTAAAAGGTCAAAGAGTCAATAATAGGACAATTCCTACTGTGCGACCGTAAACCCTTTCCACGCGGTGTGCATGACTTAACCTATGCAACCGCGTGACATTTCTATGCGGTCTGCATCCCCAATTCCAAAAGCACAGATCTGAAGACCATTTTCCCTACGCGGCCGCATGTCATTTCTATGCAGTCCTCGCCAGACCCTCAGGGAGATTTTTGTCCAGTTTTTCCTGTAGAGTATCAATAGAACATTTTACCTTTTTAGGTAAAGTTTTGGCAATCTGTTTTAGCAGCTGAGCACGAGACACTTTGTATTAGCCTATTTTAGGCAAATTTATCTTGTAATTAACATGGATGCAAGTAGTTTAAGCTTGTAGTTTATGATTATGTCAATTTCTTCTATTTCTACTACTTCCATGTCTAGCTAAACCCATTAGCTAGGGTTGTGGCTCAACCCTAGTGTGGGTAATTAATGGGTTCTTTTGCTTAATGTTTGGATGATGTTGGGTGTTTGGTATTTGGGCTGATTGTTTGTTTTCACTTAGATTTGGCGTTGCAAACATTGTTTAACAAAAAATGTGATAATGGTCAAACTTAGAATATAAGATAAGAAATCGGGTTACTGATAATCAAGAGACCAAAAAGTATAATAGGCTTTCAATAATAAGAATAAACAACAAAGAAAATTCTATTTCAATATAATGTTAGTAGTCAATCATATCTTTATAGATGATGAGACTTTCTACTTTTATAGTTGATTTTATGTAAAGGAATGATACCTAAGCTTTAATGAGACAGTTATGAGTAATAAATGTTATTAAATAAGCCGTTACACAATCATTCCTATTAAATACCTTTTTTCTGACGTATCAGGTACTCTAATACATGAATATGGACTTCTTTATGTCTTCAGATCCATGTTTTAAATGCTTTTTAATCCGTTGGCCTTAAATATCTTGCATTAATACGAGATACGTGTCTAAACTGCTTTCTATATCTTTTATCATTAGAATTGCATCCCACTTTGCTCTAAACAGATACGGGACTCGTATTTGAATTACGCCTCGTACCTAATTCTTCTTCTCGCGTCTTTCATTTAATTATTGTCCGTTGACCCTTTCACCAATCCACGTGTCATGCCACATCATAAAAACTTTTTTCCAATACAGATAGTCCCTTTTAATTATCAATTAAATAATTGGGAAGTGGAAGTGGTATTTTTGTCGTAATAAATACTGACGCCTCATTTGTCGTGCTCTTTTAATGCTTCTTACATGTGTCATTTTATTATTTAGCTCTGTAATTCTACTTCCTTCTTTCTAGGCTTCTTCAACCTTTCCTTTCAAGAAGTGATAGTTCTCTTTAATACATTTTTTTTATCATTATACCTCTTAGTTCGTCAATTGCTTCCACTTACGCTTTCGATTCCTTTTTCCTCAGTTATCTTCTTCATCAAGTGATTTCTTGCTTCCTTTTACTTTTACTCTGTAAAAATTCACCCAATAATGACATCTTAAAACCCCAACCCTAAAAAAGTTCCAATTTTTGACCAATTTCCCAATGCTCCTACTCCGATTAGGCATAGTAGAGACAAAGGGAGAAGGCTTTGAAATTTAAGATCCACACGCGGAGGTTCAACCGTTTATGCTCCTCTTTATCCGAATCCAAACGTCAAAGGTTCTTCCTCCAAAACCTCTTATTCTAAAGGTAAAGAGATTTCTGACCCTTCTCAAGAACCCTTAGTTGAAGATATTGTACCAAATGATTTGTCTTTTGGGGGTGATAGAATGTCTCTTGAGAAAGAAGTTGAAAAACTGGAAACAATTGCTGCTTACCCTTCTCTTATAACTGAGCTTTCAATCCCAACTATCAGGAAAGATTGTAATTGGAAAGAGTCTTCGCCTGTCAATTCCTACTATAAATCAGAGGATTTCTTCTTTTAAAAATGGGTATTCTTTTGTTTATACCTATCATTTTACTTGGGGATTAAAGCCTGCCATAGACCCGATTATCCTTGATTTCTGTCATTTCTTCAACAGCTGCTTAGGTCAAGTTGGTCCTTTAGTATGGAGGGCAGTGGCTTGTTTGAGATTTTTATCTACAAAAGCCAAAATCGACTTTACTTTTGCTCATCTTATTCATCTATACCATCCCAACCTAATGCGTCATGGGTTCTTCACCTTAACTGCGAGGAGTAAAAAAGTTTTGGTAAACCTTGATGATTTCAATGACCGTGGATGGTATCTTCGTTATATTACTGTTCGCACAATGGATTTGTTAGGTGAAACAAACATTCCCTTCCTTGAGAAGTGGAACTTTGCACGTAAGCTTCTATTTACTTTTCCATGTCTATTTTTAGAGATTTTGAAATTTCTCTTTAATCTCATCCTTTTTTGTTTTTTTTGTAGTAACCATGGGAGATGTGGAGCCTATTCCCAACTTCCGTGGTTGGGTAGATTCAATTTTGAAAGCTACTCCAAAGAGGAAAGAACTTGAAAATCTATTTCATCTCTTCATGATTGGAAAGTGAAAACACATGCTATGTATATTTTTATTTTAAATACATATGGTAAACCAAATTTTTTATAAAATTGAATTCATTTTCCCTTTTTTTTATATCAGGGTTTGGCATGAGAGGGATGGTGCCTGAAGTAGCTTTAGCTATGCGCACTGATACCAACGCTTCTCTTGATTTGGATAAGACTAAAGCTTTGATAGTAGCAAAGAGATAAGCATTGGCAGTTGATGCTGATAATGAGGAAGAAGGTGGTACCTCACCGATATCTAGGCCAAGAGCAAGAAGACGTGTTATTATGGAAAGTGAGGTTGAATATACTCCTGCTCGTGCCTCCCCTACCGAGCCTATTCTGTTTGATGAAGATGTTGCACCAGGATACCTTAGTGAATATGTTCATTGTCTCTCTGTTGGTGATTTCGAAGGTGGATAGCCTGGTCCTATTCTAAATGAAGTTCCCTTATCTTCCTCAATTCCCATTTCTCCTATCTCTTTTATATCATCTCCAACCGTAAGTGTTTCTGATCCTATGTTGACTTTTTTTACTCCTTCACTTATGGTGAGTGCTTCCATTCCCGTGCAAATTTCAGCTCCCGTGTCTACTCCTTCTATTTCTATTTTGACTCCCGTACCTACTTCTTCTGCTCCGGCTTTGGCTACCACACCTCCTGCCATTTTGAACTTTTTTACTACTCCTCCTTCTACTGCCCCTTCCTCCTCTATCGTGCATTCGGAAACTGGCACGAGTAACAGAGGTATGGCTATGATAAAAGTCACACTTGAAGTACCTGCTACTCATAGCCTTTTGAGGAAGACTGGTAGTGCTGATGTTTTGATTGAGCCTTTAATTGGAGATATATAGAGGAGAAAGATGCAAAGCCATAGTTGTTTGACTTTGATGAATTACATAGTTCATTCAACCTTGAAGGTAACTTATTTTAATTTGGGTATTCACTCTCCTTTAACTTTAGGTTCTTATTTTTGTGTCTTATATTTGTAGGCTAACCTGATTGGTATTGAGCTAATGGGAAGGGTTAGCTCTTTGGAAAGAAAAACTCGGGAGTCTATAAAAGCCATTGAAGAAGCTCAGCTTGAGGCTCAAAATTTGAAGGAGCAACATGAAGGTGCTTTAATGAGCATTGATGAACAACGAGATGTTAAAGCCCATTTGGAACAAAAATATCGTACTCTATCCGCTGACTTAGGGATCTCCCAGGCCACCTTAAGTCAGGTCAAAAAGGATAAAGATAGTTTGAGTGAATCGTTGTCAAGGTCTAATGAAGGAATCAAGGGGCTCAAAGCACATATGAAGAAAAAAGAAGAATATGCCAGAGAGCTGGAGAAGAGCTTGAATCAAACTTGGGTTAACTTGAAGATTTCCTCAGATAAAGTTTGTGCTTTGGAGAGTTCCAATACCACACTCAAGACTTCCCTTAATTCCCAACTAGCTGAGCAAGAATTAATGAAAAACTCCCTTGCTATATGGGAAAAGGATTATGAAAACTTGGAGAAAGAATATAATTCTCTTGCGGAGAATTTCAATTATGAGGTCAATTGGGCTTTTGTAAGATCGCGTTGTGATGCTTTATTGGAGGCTACTCAAGAAAATTTTGACTTACAATCTGAGTTAGCCAAAATCTTAGATGCGATTGAAAAGAATAACCAACATGTTGACACTCCTGAGCAGTCAATTAATATTTCTTCTTCAGCGTGTGGAAATCCTAAAGCAACAGAGCAGGTGGATTGTGAAGCTGTTACTGGAGCAACTGAAGTGGTGGTTCAAGTGATCGAGGGTGAATCATTTTTAACACAGCCTATGGGACTTGAGGTTCTCGTGGCTACTTCTTCCCTTGATGATATTAATACCCCAAGCTTGGTTAAAACTGCTCCTATTGTAACTTCTGATGTTCCAACACCTCCAGTAACCAGTTAGAAATGTTTAAGTCTTTTTCCTTTTTTTTTTATGTTTGGTGGTATAATCCTTTAGTTACTTTAAATGATTTTTCTGGTGAAGTCCCCAGTTTCCATAATAGGGCATTTGTTTAAAGACAATTACATTTTAATGACTAAGTTTCCTTTTCCTTTAGTCTTTTATGTTTAGAGGTTTTTCATTAATACCTCTTTGTGTTCTATTCTTGCCTATTTTCGTGTTTAGGACTTGTAGAATAGCTTTGCATTTTTATCCTTTGAAAATGCTTTCATGATTCTTCTCACGGAATATCAACATGAGGTTTATAAAAAGAGGGCCTTTTTTATATATTGACACTTAATGAAGAAGACGTCTCAACCTCATAACGGTGTTATAATACGATGAAAAAAATAGGGAACACATGTTTTTTTGTATGAAACAACTTTGACGAGTTTTTATTCATGAACTTGAGCAAGCTTTCGAATGTTACATGCGTTATAGTACGTCTATAACCTCATCGCAACTATTTTTCTTGTAACAAATTTTTTATATAAAATAAATAAGGTTTTTTATTGTCACTTGTTTTAGCATATAACCCTAGGCTTGTCTTTATATATTTAGAAAGGGTTTAGAAGTTGTTTGCAACATTTGAAAAACATTTTATGTAAAGCAACATTGAAGAATGTTTTATGCTAAGTGACTTCATTTTCCTCGCAGCACTTGGCTATTTATAGCTGAAACTTGATACGTAGCTATTCGCAGCTGAATCTTGATACGTGGCTATTTGCAGCTGAATTTTGGTCAACTTTTGTTTGATACCCGTATCTCTTTTTTTCTGCATGATTGCTTGATACCCCTATCTGTTTTTCTACACGAAGCTATGCATAATGTATAGTCCCCCAAGTGTTTGAGCATTGAAGAATGAATCCTTGAACACTTGTTTAGTCCTCACATGTTGGTCCTTTTCTTGAAACAGAAAATATACGGGACTCGGAGGTACAATTTTAGATGAAGACTGCCTACCCCGCATGTATTTCCATCAGCTTGATATAACCCTTTGCTTAGAATTTAAGAATATTCTATTTTTCCATGCAGGTTATGGCTAATCATTTGGCATGGGTTAGGAGTTTTGCCTAGCATCTAACTGTTAGTAAAACTTTAATAATTTAAAAGAAAAAGAATTTAACATAAAGATACCCGACCATGTCCACTTCCTTAAAAGTAATATCTTTTTAAATGGACAACATTCCAATGTAAAGGTAGAATTTTGCCATCCATAGTGTCTAGCTCAAACGCACCTTTTCCTGCAACATTACGGATTCTATATGGTCCTTTCCACGTTGGATTTAGCTTTCCTGAATTAGCAGCCTTCGTAGATTGAAACACCTTTTTGAGCACAAAGTCCCCAGTTTTGAAGAACCTGAGACATGCTTTCCGGTTATAGTATCGTTCAATCACTTGCTTTTGATCCGCCATCCTTTTTAGTGCTGCTTCTCTCATTCCTTCAATCAAATCAAGATTAACCCGTAATTCTTCGTTGTTCGAGTCCTACCTCCTGCATGATTTCCACAATGTCCTTCATGTATTTCCCTCATTACGTACTCTATCTGTGAAGGTCCGAGACACCTTTCAAGAGGACCTTCGAACATTTTCCGATAAAGATTTCCTTGATATAAACAATAACGGGCAGTTTTTTTACGTAGTGCATGATCCTTTGTTTTGTCATCAGGAACGATTCCATACTGCAAAAAAGCAATAATTACATTCCTCAAATCCCATGTTAAATGATTAAAATTTACCTCATTCTTATCAGGTTCGAGAATGGAATGAAATAAGTGTACAATCGAAGCATTTGCATCGTTTGCTACATCTGTCATGGATGCAAGGTTGGACAAAGCATCATCTTCTGCATTTTCATCTCTTGGGATCTGCATTACCTTCCAAGATTCGAATTGTCTTACCAACTCTCGTACCTTCTCAAGGTATTTCTGCATTATGGTTTCCCTGGCTACGTAAGTCCCGGTATTTTATTTACTACTAACTGAGAATCATTTTTTATTATAATTTGTTTGATGCCGAGTTCAAGTCCCAATTCCAAACCTATAATCGCATCTTCATATTCTGCTTCATTATTAGTTTTAGGGTGACATTTTGTAGCCTGTCTAATTGTTTCACCCATTGGTGGTATAAGAACAATTCCTAAGCCTGCCCCATTTACATTAGATGAACCATCAGTAAATAATGTCCAAATCCCCGAGTTTGCACCATTATAAACTTGTAACTCTTTTTCTGCCTCTAAATGCATCCCTTAACTAAAATCAGCTACGAAATCTGCAAGTACTTGGGATTTGATAGCAGTTCTAGTTTGATAAATTATTTCATATTCACTTAATTCTATAGCCCATTTTGCTAATCTACCTAACAATTTATGTTTATGCAAAATATTTCGTAATGGGAAAGTTGTAATTACAATAATAGGATGACACTGAAAATAAGGCCTTAGTTTCCTAGATGCCATAATTAAAGCTAATGTTAACTTTTCCAGCTGCGGATACCTTGTCTCAGCATCTAACAAAGTTTTACTTACATAATAAATGGGAGATTATTTACCTTGGTCTTCACGAACTAAAACAACACTTACCGCTACTTCTGAAACTGCCAAGTAAATAAGTAACTTCTCGCCTTCTTTTGGTTTCGCCAATAGAGGTGGATTTGACAAATAGATTTTCAAATCCTTAAGGGCTCGTTGGCAATCTTCATTCCACTCGAAATAACCATGCTTCTTAAGTGCAAAGAAAAATTTGAAGCATTTTTCTAAAGATTTAGAAATAAATCTCGCTAGGGCTGCGATTCTTCCAGTCAATCTTTGAACCTCCTTTTTATTTGTAAGGATATCAGGTATTTCTTCGATTGCTTAAATCTGAGAAGGATTTACCTCAAGACCACAGTTAGAAACAAGAAAACCCAAAAATTTACCTGAGGCTACACCAAATGCGCATTTTTCAGAGTTAAATTTCATATTGTATTTACGCAAAATTTCAAATGTGACAGATAAATGAGAAATATGATCAGTAGAATGTAGGGTTTTGATGAGCATATCATCTATGTATACCTTCATAGTTTTTCCTAAATGTTCTTGAAACATTTTAGTGACTAACCTTTGATAGGTTGCACCAACATTTTTTAGACCAAAGGACATTACTTTATAACAGTAAGTCCCCCAGTCTGTGATGAAAGAAGTCTTTTCTTCATCACTAGGGTGCATTTTAATTTGGTTGTACCCCGAATATGCATCTTAAAAACTTAAAAGTTCATGGCCTGCAGTTGCATCTATCATTTGATCTATATGGGGTAAATGAAAAGAATTGTTTGGGAAAGCTTTATTTAGATCAGTATAATCCACACAAACTCGCCACTTACCATTCTTCTTAGGTATGACCACCGTATTAGCTAACCAATCAGGATAGTTTACCTTGCAGATTGACCTAATTTCTAGTAATTTTTTAACGTCATCTTGAATTACTTGATTCTTGAAAGCTCCTTACTTTCTTTTCTTCTGCTTGATTAGAGCAAAATATGGATCCACCTTGAGTTTATGAGTCATTACATCCGGTGGTATGCCTGTCATATCAGCATGGGACCAAGCAAAACATTCCACATTAGTTTTTAAAAATTCAATTAACATACCTCACATGTCTGACTTTAGATTATCCCCTATGTAAACTTTTATTTCAGGCCATTGCTCAAATAGTACTACTGCTTCGAGCTCCTGTATTGTCGTTTTGATCTTTTCATTTTCTTCAGGTTCCTGAATTACATCAGGTCTCGAGTCTAAGTCCATTGTTTCAGTTGAAGTTTGATTGCTGATGCCTCCAACTGTTCCTACGGTACTCGTATCTGTCACAGTGTTAATACTCCTGACTGTTTGTTGGTCCCCTCGAATTTGACATATTCCCAGGGCGACGGAAACTTGATAACTTGATGCAAAGTTGATGGGACAGCGTCCATACCATGGATCAATGGTCTCCCCATAATTATGTTGTAGGCCATTTCCATCTCAACTACCCGAAATTTAGTTTCTTTAGTAACACCTGCATCATAAGTTGTTAGAATTACTTCACCTTTCGTTATCACGCTTGAATTGTCAAAGCCTGACAACGTATGTGCTTTGGGTATCATTCTATCTTCAGCTTGCATTTCCCGCAGGACCCTTAGAATAATGACGTTGATAGAACTTCCTGGATCAATTAAAACTCGTTTTACATTAGTATCGTATACAAGTAAGGATATAACCAATGCATCATTGTGAGGAGTAATTATTCCTTCCGTATCTGCATCATCAAAACTCATGCTTTCATGCTCTATGGTTTGGCATACTCACTTCCCCTGTGTAATCACCATTTTAGAAATTTTATTTGAAGCCGTGTACGTTACTCCGTAAATATCCTCTCCTCCATCGATGACATTCATTGTTCTTTTTGGCGATGGTGGTTTTGGTGGTTCTTGTCTTTTATTCATGTAAGTCTGCTTTCCCTTCTCACTAAATAACTCAGTGAGTGGTGCAGCAGGCAACCGGTTAACTAAAGCCTTAAGAGCTTGGTTAACTCGTGCATCAATTATTCTTTAAAGAGCTTGTTCTGGACCCTCCACATGTTTTGATTGACCTTGTTCATCAGCATGTGATATTGGTGCAAGAGTATCTTCACGAGATTGGCGTGGAGAAGTTTGGGGAGAAGGAATTACATCTATATTGTGTAAATCCCCTTAGGTTTGGTTTTCAGCAGCATTGTTATTGTTGTTGTTGGTGTTTGACATGACGTTAACTATGGGCAGAATGTGAGTAAGAATAGATTATCAGATTACCGGTAACGAAACTAATTTGTTTATCCAAAAATATGATAATTCAGTCAAACTTAGAATATAAGATAAGAAATCGGGTTATTGATAATCAAGAGACCAAAAAGTATAATAGGCTTTCAATAATAAGAATAAACAGCAAAAAAAATTGTATTTCAATATAATGTCAGTAGTCAATCGTGTCTTTACATATGATGAGACTTTCTCCTTTTATAGCTGATTCTATATAAAGGAATGATACCTAAGCTTTAATGAGACAATTATGAGTAATAAATGTCATTAAATAAGCTGTTACACAATCATTCCTATTAAATACCTTTTTTCTAACGTGTCAGGTACTTTAATACTTGAATTTGGACTTCTTTTTGTCTTCAGATCCATGTTCTAAATGCTTTTTAATCTGTTAGCCTTAAATATCTTGAATTGATATGAGATATGTGTCTAAACTACTTTCTGTATCTTTTGTCATTAGAATTGCATCCCACTTCGCTCTAAACAATTACGGGACTCGAACCTGAATTATGCCTCGTACCTAATTCTTCTTCACGCGTATTTCATTTAATTATTGTTCGTTGACCCTTTGACCGATCCATGTGTCATGCCATATCATAAAAACTTTTTCCCAATACAAACACTAAGCCTAGATTAGTGGGTCTTGACTCTTCTTGAGAAAGAGAGTCTATGACCTCCCAATTAACCCAACAAGGATTTGGGGTGGACCTATGAGAATGGTAGTCCCAAGTAATGGGTTAAATCTCGAGAGAGTAATTACCCCACTTGAACCTTAAAGATGCTTGGGCAAATTGGCCAACCCAATTGGTCTCAAGAGAGTCAATTGGGTAAAATTACTCTCTCTACCAAGAGGTGTGAGAGTGAGTGCTTGAGTGCAACAGTTATCCATATTTTCCTTAATTATCATCCTTGTATTAGAATTCTATACCCGTTAATTAGTCACATAGGTGAGTGCTACGACCCTAGTATTTTTCTCTTATTGCATACGACTAGCATCATTACTTAGCATGATTTTAGTTTACAATTGTAACTGATAAATTTGGTTTTTAAACAAAAGAAAAACCAAAAATGATAGAAGCAAAATTAGATGTCAAAACACCTTTCTAGACTTCACAAATACTCGACTCCTCTTTCTAGATCCCTTTGGATATAGACCCTAACACCACTATTGGGTAAAAGTAGTTAGCGCCCACTCTTCCCAAGGGTTTAGTCCGCATAGATCAGTGGTCATAGCTCAAGGGAGTGGTCAGGGGTCTAACAAGAGGACTCATCATTCGGGTAGATTCAGTGGTGCCTAGTGTGGAGGCAAGGATTCTTTTGGTAGAGGTCATCCTCCCGGGTGGTTTCATTCAGCACTTCAGGCTTCTTACGGTGCTTCAGGTGGTCGTAACTCTCATATTCAGTATTTTGATTAGCTACCCTACAGTGCACCACCAGCTCCTATCAGTGCACCTCCGCTCCAAAGTTTTTAGGGTGGTTACTCAGGCCATCAGGGTCAGTTTTAGGGTCAACAGCCTTAGCAGGCGAGGTCTTGTTATACTTGTGGCAATCCGAGGCACATTGCTAGATTTTGCCTTCAATCATCGAGCGATTCTCAGCATTAGGGTTCGCGTGTCATCGTTCCGCCATCGAGTGCTCCACACCCACTCAGGTAGCTAGAGGTAGGGGTCTAGCAGCTAGAGATGAAGGTCGAGGTATTAGAGGTGGGGTCATGCCGCTAAAGGTGGAGGGCAGCCAGCAGGAGGCCATCCTAGAGATGTAGTTAAGACTGGTGGGGCCTTAGCCCCGATGTTATTCTTTCCTAGCCAGGTATAATGTTAAGGCATCCAATGCCATTATCACATGTACGATTTTAGTTGCAGTAGATATGCTTCAGTTCTATTGATCCGGGGTCTACATACTCCTATGTATCATCTTACTTTACTTCATATTTGGTTGCGCCTCATGATTCTTTGAATGCTCTTGTATATGTGTCCACATCGATGGGTGATTTTATTGTTGTAGATCGTGTTTATCACTCATGCGCAGTTTTTATTGATAGTATTGAGACTCGTGTAAGTCTGCTACGATATGGTGGACTTCGATATTATTTTGGGGATGCACTGGCTGTCACCTTATCATATTATACTGGATTGTCATGCCAAGACTGTAACTTTAGCCTTGGCGGGGTTGCCTCGATTGGAGTGGAGAGGGACTCATGGTCATTCTACAAGTAGAGTTATTTCTTATATGAAGGCTTGGCGTATGGTCGAGAAAGGATGTGTGGCTTATTTGGCTTAGTTCGTGATTCCAGTATGGAGGTTCCATCTATGGATTCCGTACCAGTTGTTCATGAGTTTCCTAAGGTATTTTCTGCAGACCTGCCGAGGAAGCCACTCGATAGGGATATTGACTTTTGCATTGATTTGGATCCCAACACTCAACCCATTTCTTTTTTGCCATATCATATGGCCCCCCATAGTTGAAAGAATTGAAGGAGAAGTTGCAAGGCTTGCTTGATAAGGGCTTCATTAGGCCTAGTGTCTCGCATTGGGGTACGCTAGTGCTATTTGTAAAAAAAAGAATGGATCGATGAGGATGTGTATATAATATCAACAATTGAACAAAGTCACCATCACGAACAAGTATCCATTTCTAAAGATTACGGCAATCCTATATCACTATGACAGCTTTTTGCCCTCGGTACGACCATTATGAGTTTTTAGTGATGTCATTTGGATTGACAGATGCCCCAGCAACGTTCATGGATTTGATGAACCGAGTGCTCAAGCCCTATTTGGATTCTTTCGTGATTGTTTTAATTGATGATATATTTATCTACTCCCATAGTTAATAGGAGCATGATCAGCATCTTCGGGTTGTTCTTCAGAATCTAAGAGACAACCAGTTATATGTTAAGTTTTTGAAATGTGAGTTTTGGTTTAGTTTAGTTGCATTCTTGGCTCATGTTGTATTAGTAGAGGGTATTCAGGTGGATTCTAAGAAGATTAAGGCAGTCAAGGACTGGGCTAGACCCACATCAGCTACAGTGATATAGAGTTTCTTGGGTTTGGCAGGTTATTACCATTGGTTTATGGGGGGATTTTCATCCATATCATCCTCGATGACCAAGTTGACCTAGAAGGGTGCCCGATACAGGTGATCGTATGAGTATGAGACGAGCTTTCATTAGCTCAAAACAGCTTTGACTATGTCATCGGTGTTGGTATTGCCTATGGGTTCAGGGCCATACATAGTATATTGTGATGTACCATATATTGGACTTGGTACGGTATTGATGCAGGGTGGAAATGTTATTGCATATGCTTAGCAACAGTTGAAGATTCACGAGAAGAATTATCCAGTTCATGACTTGGAGCTAGCGGCCATTGTTCACTCGCTAAAGATTTTGAGGCACTATCTATATGTTGTGTCGTGTGAGATGTTCACAGTTCACAAGACATTGCAGTATATGTTCAAGTAGAAAGAGCTCAGTTTGAGGCATAGAAGGTGGTTGGAGCTGTTAAAAGACTATGATATCACCATCTTGTATCATTTTGGGAAGGCCAATATAGTGACTGATGCTTTGAGTATGACTTTAGCTAGTATAGGCAGCCTTGCGTATATTCCAGTCGGTGAGAGACCGCTTGCTTTAGATGTGCAAGCTTTGGCCAATGAATTCATGAGGTTGGATATTTTTTAGCCTAGCCGTGTCCTAGATTGTACAGTAGCTCGGTCTTCCTTGTTTGAGCATTTTAGGGAGCAGTAGTATGATGATCCCCATTTGTTTGTCCTTAGGGACACGATACGGCATGGTGATGCCAAGAAGGTTATAGTTGGACATGATGGAGTTTAGAGGGTGTAGGGTCGTATTTGTGTGCCTAATGTGGATGGACTTCGTGAGTTGATTCTATAGGAGAACCATAGTTCCCGGTATTCTATTAATCTGGGTGATGCTAAGATGTATCAAGGCTTGTTGCAACATTATTGGTGGAGGAGGACGAAGAAGGACATTGTTGTATATGACGCTTGATGTTTGAATTGTCAGCAAGTAAAATGCGAGCATTGGAAATCTGGTGGTTTGCTTAAGAATATTGAGATTCCTGAGTGGAAGTGGGAGAGTATCATTATGGAATTACTTATTAGACTCCCATAGACTTAGAGAAAGGTCTACATAGTACGAGTTATTATGGATAGGCCGACTAAGTCATCACATTTCATTCATGTGGCAGTTTTCTATTCTTCGGAGTGGCTGGCAGATATTTATATCCTTGAGATAGTTCGTCTCCATGGTATGCCCGTGTCTATCATTTCTGATCGTTGTATGAAATTTACCTTGCATTTAAGGAGGGGAGTACAACACGAGTTGGGTACGTGGGTCAAGTTGAGCACAACGTTTTATCCTTAGATGAACGGGCAGTCCGAGCGTACTATTCAGATTTTGGATGATATGCCCTGTGCTTGTTTTATGGACTTTAGAGGTTCTTGGGATCAGTTCTTTCCATTAGCAGAGTTTGCCTACAACAACAACTATCAACCGAGCATTCATATGGCTCACTATGGGGCATTATATGGTAGACAGTATCGCTCGCCGATTGGGTAGTTTGAGTTGGGGGAGGCTTGGTTATTGGGAATGGATTTGGTACAGGATGCCTTGGATAAGGTTAAGATCATTCAGGATAGACTTAGTACAGCTCAGTCCAAGCAGAAGTGTTATGTCGACCGTAAGGTTCGTGATGTGGCATTCATGGTAGGAGAGTGAGTGCTGCTTCAGGTGTCGCCCATGAATGGTGTGATGTGATTTGGGAAGAAGGGAAAATTAAGCCCTCGGTTCATCAGGCTGTTTGAGATTCTTGATCGAGTGGGAGATGAGGCTTACAGACTTGCGTTTCCACTAGGTTTATCAACAGTACATCCAGTATTTCATGTGCCCATGCTTAGGAAGTATCACGACGAGCCATCGCATGTGTTAGATTTTAGCATTGTCCAACTGGACAAGGATTTGACCTACGATGAGGGGCTAGTAGCTATTCTAGACCGGTAGGTTCGTTAATTGAGATCGTAGAGTTATCCTTCGATTCCTGTGCAGTGGAAAGGTCACCATGTTGAGGCAACTACTTCGGAGTTCGAGTCCGATATGTGGAGTAAAAATTCCCATCTTTTCACTAGCTTAGGTACTTTTCTATGTCCGTTCAAGGACGAATGTTTGTTTTAGAGGTGGAGAATGTGATGACCCAAAATGTCATCTTGTGTTTTAGAATCCTATTCGGGGTTCCAAGGCCTTCAAGACCTCATTTTCTTTCTTCTCAATTTTCTCACTAAAGATTTGAATTAAGTTTTCCATTTAAAATTGATTTATGTTGACTTTTGTCAACATTTTGATTAAATAGAGTCAAACCCGTATTTTAACTGTCCCTAAGGGTCCGTAGTAAAATATGTGACTTGGGCATATGCTCGGAATGGAATTCCAAGGTCACTAGCCCAAGAATTGAATTTTTGAAGAAAATTGTTAAACTGAAAATATAATGGTTTTTAAGAATTGGTTTAATATTTAATCTTTTTGGTATCAGACATGTATTTTGGTTGTGCAACCCGGTACAGGTTTTGTCACAACCCAAAATCAATTAAAGATAGTGATGGCATCAGATACTATTGTCAAGCAAGCCAAAACCAAGAAGTTAATTAAATTCTCGTTTCAGGATTTATTGAAATCATTTCATTTATACATTAACAAATAAATAATAAAATTCACTATAATAAGATGATGCCTTTAACAAACTTAGTATTGAACAATCCCATAATTATCCCAGAACCCGGTGTCACAAGTGCATGAGCTATTTCTCAGAAATCAAATTAAGTATAATAACTGTACGGAATACAAATTTGGACAGAAGGTAAATACTATACACGGGAAGAGAGTATGCCGCCTGCGGGTAGCCTCGAAACATGCAACTTATCTAAGTTTCTGTATCATCAATGCTACTGGGCTCATTAGGCCGCTAGACATACATGTGCATGTGCAATAAAAATGCATAACAAGTGTAATAACGTGTACAGTAAGTATCTCGTTTAATCTTGAAGAAGTAGAGATGAGAGATCGAGTTCGACACTTACTAGTGGTTCAATAATTATTGTACAATAATAATATAGTAAATCGAGGATTTTCATAAAAATGACTGTAACTTTATAGCATGAGGCAAATAAACAATTATTTAGTTTATACGAAATTTTCAATTCATTTTCATCATTTATACATTTATCTGAGGCACGAAATACAATTATCGACATCAATGAATCTCAAGTCAAGCAATACAAGCATGCACAAATCATGCCAAGGTCCTACGTCCCGATCCACTAATATTTAAACTGTGCACTACTAGAGCATCAAATGGCACGAACCATAGATGCATCTCTTACCCCATTCGCGAGTCATACATGCAACGCGGTCAAATAGAAATAAACAATCAACTCGCTCGCAAATCATACATGCTACGCAGGTACACATAGAATCACACATTCAAAAAGTCAATCAAGACTTCATCAGGGAAACAATTATCAAGGACGTGTAAATTTCCCCTTTACAAGTCGAGAAAACGAAGTTTAAATCTTTTGGAAAATTATTTACTACTTCGATACAATTAAAATATCAATAAGGTTACAATTATTACAAGTAAAGCATGCTTTTAGGTCCTAGATTACCCGTACATAAGCATAATAGTAGCTACACACGGACTCTCGTTAACTCGTGCGTATGTAGTCCCCACAAATAGAAGCACATATCTAAGTAATTCACCTATGGGGATAATTATCTCTCACAAGGTTAGAAAGTAGACTCACCTTGCTCCGAAGTTCCATAACCGGCTTCCCAAGCCCATCCGACGACTAAAATCGATGCACCACGCTCCAAAACTAGCCATATAATGGGTAAACCAATGAAATCCTAATACTTATAGCAACTCAATTTATATAAATTCTCAACTTCGCTCAAAAAGTTCACAATAGTTCCCTCGGACCCACATGTCCGGATTCCAATTTTTTTTCGAAGTTAAACTTTACCCATAATCTCACGAACTCAAGTATATAATTTACTCTCAATTTTATGCTCACATTTGTGGTCAAAATTCAAAAATACCAATTTCTAGGTTTTCTACCAAAATCCTATGAATTTTCATGTTAATATATATATATATGTGTGTGTGTGTGTGTGTGAAAATCACTTACCTTGACATGGATGACGAAGATGGAGCTCTAAAATTGCTGCTAGGTCGGCTCCCATGGAAAAAATGAGATGAAATGGGCTAAACCAATTTTTTCAAACTTATACACTACCCAAGAGATCCTTCTTCACGTTCATGAGCCCCCCGTCGCGTTCGCGATGAACAAAATTCTCAAAAACAAATTCCAAACTCTTCTTAGGTAGCCTCTAGTATAATAGCCATAACGTTTTGTGCAAAACTCTAGATGACAAATGGTTTACTGTTCTGAAAATGAGTCACCAAGATCTACAACTTTCATGTTCCGGTTATCTTTCAATTTTTTATAGATTGTGAAATATAAGCTTCCAAAGTTATCCATATGCAACACACATTTTTTCTTGATCTTCTTAGACCTGTAGTGTACCAACCATAACATTTTGTACACAAATCTAAATGCTAGATGGTTTATATTTCTGAAATCTAGAAACAAAGGGCTATATCTTTCTTTTTTTGGATCATCTCCAAATTCCTTATGCATTGTGAGATATGATCATCCGAAGTCAGGCCTGCGTAACAGAGATTTTCTTCTTCGCGAATGCGAAAAACAAAATCCCTAAAGCCAAATCCTTCTTAGCGAACACGGGAGGATCCTCGCAAATGCGAATAACAACACTAGACACCAGCATTAGCCATAGCAAAACAACCCGAAATGATCTGAAACTACTCTGAAACACACCCGAGGCCCCCGAGACCCCATCTAATCACATCAACCAGTCCCATAACATAACACGGACCTGCTCGAGACCTTAAATCACATAAAATAATGCTTTAATCATGAATCGCACTCCAATTCAAGCTTAATGAACTTTAAAATTTTAATTTCAACATTTTATATTGAAACCTATTAAATCACATTAGATTGGCCTCAAATTTTGTACACACGCCATATTCAACATTACTAACCTAATCCAACTTTCAGAATCAGAATCCAATCCCGATATCATAAAGTCCAATTTTGGTCAAATTTCTCAAAAATCTTCAAATTTCTAACTTCTGCCAAATGACTCCAAAATGACATACAGACCTCCAAATCCACATCTCGTCGCACTACCAATACCAGAATCATCACACAGAGCTATTCTCATACTCATAATCCCAAACGGACACCGATAATACTGAACTTCATCCCAAATTTATGAAATTCACCAAAAAATGCTAACTTCCACCAAAGGCCTGAAACGCTCCCCGACCATCTAAACCCGATCCATACATACGCCCAAGTCCAAAATCATCAGACAAACCTTCTGGAACCTTCAAATCCCAATTCTAAGGTCGTTTACTCAAAATTCAAATCCTTGTCAATTCCTCTAACTTAAATCTTCTGAAATGCGAATTCTTTTTCCAAATCTGCTTCAAACTTCTCAAAATTCAAATTTGACACGCATACAAGTCATAGTATGCGAAGTGAAGTTGTCAAAGGCATTAAACAGTTGAACGACGCACTAGGGCTCAAATGACCGGTCCGATCATTATAGATTTAATAGAATTTAACACCTTATATGTGAATATATGGTGAGAAACGAGATTAATGTGTCGTGATTCAGACATCCGGTTGTGAAAATAGGAATTTCAAGTATTCTTAAGAATTTCATGTGTTTTGGGTGTTATATCCGTAGTTTTAGATGTTATTCTGGCAATTGGATCTCACGAGCAAGTCCATATGATTTTTCTAGATTTTTGTGCATATTTGGTTTGAAGCCCTAAGGGCTCGGGGTGAGTCTCTATAGGCTACGCGGTGATTTACACTTACAAAAATATGTTGTGTTTGCTGTTTCTAGTATGGTGATACCTTGAGCTTTGCGTTCGTGAAGAAACTCTTGTGAACGCGAAGTGCAACCTGGGCTGGGGAGGGGATTGTTCATCGAGAACGCGAAGCCATGGTCGAGAACGCGGAGCACTGGGGCTGCACTTCGCGAACGCGACCGGTTTCTCGCAAACGCGTAGAGTAAAAAAGAGATGGGATGGAAAATCTCTGAGTTGTTCTTCGTGAACGCGATGGTAAGGAGGAAAGACCATCGTGAACCCAAAGGCCCTTCTGGCTGCAATGCATTGCGAATGCGACATGACTCTCGCGAACACGAAAAAGACATGTCGAGTGTTTTAAAAACAGAATGAAAAATGGTAGTCTTCCATAATTTCTTATTTTGAAAAACAAGAAGGCTTAGAGGAGATTTTCAAGAGACAAGTTCTTCCCAAAATGTTTGTAGAATTCTTAGACGTTTGTTGTAACGACCCGGCCGGTCGTTTTATAAAATTACGCCCCAATCCCCAATTTAGCTGTTTCCCTAAGTTCATTTCTGCTATTGTGGTTTGCCGGGAGGGTCGGTTCTGAAATTTGGAGCATTTTGGGACACTTAGTCCCTAAATGGGAGCTTTAAAGTTAGAAAATGGTCCGTAGCCGGAACAACATTAAGGCGACCTCGGAACGGAAATCCAATGGTTCCATTAGCTCCGTTAGGTGATTTCGGGGTTGGGAGCATGTTCGGAATGTATTTTGGAGGTCCGTAGCTCAATTAGGCTTGAAATGCCGAAGTTTTAAATTTTGGCGAATCCGAACGTTAGGTGAGATTTTGATCCGAGGGTCGGAATGAAATTGCGACAATTTTTGTAGCTTCGTTATATGATTTTGGATATGTCCACAAATTTTCAGGTCATTCGGACGTCATTTGGTCGGGTTTTTGATTGAATGTTAGTTTCGGAAGTTTTGAAGAAACTTAGGCTTGAATCCGTGTGTAATTGGTGATTTTGATGTTTAGGATGGTGTTTTTATGATTGGAATAAGTTCGTATCATGTTTTGGAGTATGTTGGTGGTTTTCGTTGGGGTCCCGGGGGCCTCGGGATGAATTCGGACCATCAAACGGGCATTTTGAAGCCTTGAAAACCTGCAGAAAATTGCAGGTAAGTGCAGGAAGGATTTGGCCTTCGCGTTCGCGTGAAAGTGGTTGTGTTCGCGTAGGCCAGTCATGCCAAGGCATCGCGTTCGCGTTAAGACCTACGCGTTCGCGTAGGTGGTATGGTGTGATGCTTCGCGTTCGCGTGTCCTGGGTTCGCGAACGCGTAGAAGGGGGAGAGTCAGCATCGCGTTCGCGTTGTTTACTGTCGCGTTCGCGTAGAGGTGGAATCTGGCGCCAGGGAATTTTGTGCTTCGCGGACACGTGGGGAGCGTCGCGTTCGCGAAGGGAAATTTGAGCAGACCTTTGCGGACGCGTGAGTACCTTCGCGGACGCGTAGAGTAATTGGGTCTGGCAGTGAGTTTAAGTTCAGAACATAACAACTGCGACCCCCATACACAAAAACGCCATTGTTGAGCTCCAAGAGAGGAAATTGAAGGGGAAACGCTAGGATATCATCGGGGGTAAGTTTCTTGACCTTAATTTGTTAGTTTATCATGAAATCCTTGATTTATTTCACTGAAAATGGGAGATTAAAGTTGGGTTTGAGCCCTAGGCCTAAAATTTAGGAAATCTTTGATTTGAATGGCCAAACGGAGTCCGATTTCGATAAATTTTATATGCACGAACTCGTGTTGAGATAAGGAACCCGAATATATAACTTTCGTGATTTTTCGATAAGCGTACCGAAAGTCGGGTTTTGGCAACTTGTGGGTTTTGGTGTATTTTGAGTTGTTTTGATTGGGTAATGCCCAATTGGCCTATTTTGATGTGATTCTCTTGATTTTTATCAGATACTACACCTGTGGAGGCCGACATTCGTGGCAAGAGAATTGTCTCTTAGCAGTTTTGTACCGGAGTCGAGGTAAGTGGCTTGTCTAACCTCGTGTGGGGGAACTTCCACCCCTAGGATTTTTATGTGATAGCTTAAATGCCTTGTACGTGAGGTGACGAGCGTGTACATGCGCTGGTTGTTGAACACATACTTTATCTAAAATGCCTAATTTGTCATATCCCTGTTTTAGCTGATTAATTCGATATTCTTACCCGGAAGTAGTTAGAAAAGCATGATTAGGTAGTATTTTACTGATTAGTTGCCTAATTGCTTTACTTGAGCTTCTTGATAGTTGTTGGCACTATTTTCGGTGAAGTTGTAGTTAAGCATATTATATTCTTTCTGCGTATTCCTTTATTTGTTGTGTTTGTGGACTGCGGGTTCAATTCCCGGAGACCCAGGGCTGTGGGTTCGATTCCCAGAGACCCGGAGTGATATTGGTAGGGACTGCGGGTTTGATTCCCGAGATCCTGAATTATTTGTAGGGACTGCAGGTTTGATTTAATTGATGTATTGGTAGGGACTGCGGGTTCGATTCCCGGAGATCCTGAGTTATTGGTAGGGACTGCGGGTTCGATTCCCGGAGATCCTGAGTTATGGGTAGGGACTGCGGGTTTGATTCACGGAGATCCTGAGTTATTGGTAGGGACTGCGGGTTCGATTCCCAGAGATCCTGAGTTATTTGTAGGGACTGCGGGTTCGATTTCCGGAGATCCTGAGTTATTGATTGAGTTTGTTAATTGTTGTTATTTAATTGTAGAGACCCAGGGGTACTGTTAATGGGACTGTGAGTTCAATTCCCACAGGTCTTGGACTTGCTGATTGAGTTTTATTGAGTTATTTACTTGCTGCTAGCTTAAATTGTAGGCGGTTGCAGAAATCACTTTACTGTCGTCATTTCAGATTCATTATTATTAAAATTGTTTATCATTGTTATCATCATTATATTATTGTTCTCTCAGTAGGGCCCTGACCTTCCTCGTCACTACTCCATCGAGGTTAGGCTTGGCACTTACTGAGTACCGCCTTGGTGTACTCATGCTACTCTTTTGCACACTTTTGTTGTGCAGATCCAGGTACATCAGAGCAGGCTCGTGCTAGGTGATTCCGCAGCTTTATGGGAGACTTCGAGGTATTATCCGCTACGTCCGCGGATCCGGAGGCTTTCCCTTCTATTCTGATAGTATTAGTAGATGTTTTCCTTCATTTCGTTGTTAGATACTCTTTACACATAGAGCCACGGTTGTATACTCTCTTTTAGTCTGTGTTGCCCGTGGGATTCCGGGTCTTGGTGGTGTTTTATACAGTGTGTTTTGACGGATGTATGTGCCAAGCGGCACGGATTACATTTCTTTTTATGCTATCTTCCGCTAAATCTTATTTGAATGTTCATAACTTGTATATTCCGCAACGTGTTAGGCTTACCTAGTCATGGAGACTGGGTGCCATCATGACATGTTCACGATTGGTGAACTAGGGTCGTGACAAGTTGGTATCAGAGCTCTAGGTTCATAGGAGTCACGGGACACAGACCAGTTACTTAGATTCTCGCTGATCGATACGGAGACGTCTGTATTTTTCTACGAGGGGCTATGTAACTGTTTAGGAAACTCTTCAATTCTTTGAATTCCTTATCGTGCATCATTTATATAGTTGGAGCCTATGTCATATGTTCTTTTGCATCCACTCGTGTATTGAAATTTGCGCACTCGGTATCAAGTATGCGCCAACGGTTCGTGACGCTGCAGAGGAATTTCAAGGGAGTCAAGAATTTACTCAATCATTGTTACCGCGTGTCATCCATATCGATAATGCAAGAGAATTGAGAGACCTTCAATTGTGCACATGGGGGTGCACTAGGTTCTAACATTCAGTTGATAAGTACAGTCTTGGGAAAGTTTACTTAACTGCCTAATCGTCACAATAATGGTAGAATCACAAGGTTGATATAGAGCTAAAGGTAGTTGGTGGTAATAAAGACTATATGGTTCATATAAGATATCTATTTAGCGAAGGATTCAGCCAGCAGAGATACTGGGGAAAATGAGTTTAACTATCTTAAGAAGGACATGTACCAAACGAATGTCTTTGGCTTGTCTTATGATGAAGACGTGCGAATGTTAAAGGCTAATATCATGGATTAGCAAGATGTATCTTAAGGCTTCGTGTCAAGTGAAATGATTTCACTATTAACGATCTAATTATGGGTCATGTGTTATATCAGATTTGGCCTGCGATGTATTTAGGTGCTATTCAAAAAGTTCTTGAAAACTTGTGGATGGGCAAGAGTTGAGGCTCGTATGGTATGATGTTGGGACTTTAGATGTTCCTGTGTCCCTAATAAACTCTGCATTTTATTATCTGCAGGGAAATATTCGGCAAAGGCTACATGGTGCTTCGTAGGCGTGTGAGAATCATAGTATGTTTTAAGATGTCGTTGGTAGAGAATGCTCGGTGCATGGAGTGAGAAGATGTTTGGTTGTATTGGAATGAGCTCATACCCTATGGTGTTAGAGTGCTAATAGAGCACAAGTAGTTATATTCATTGGATCAAGTGAGTTGCAGTTAAATAATAGTAAATGACTTGAGAGAATGGTTCTAATGTGTTCGAGAGTCGTGTAATAGTGGCTTTGGGCTAAGTGGGAGAGTCCCACCGCTTAAGATTGGGTTGCATGGTTAATTACCTGTGTGAATTCTGGATATTAGTGTATTAATGGGTTTATTGCAGCTACGGAAAAAGACTGTGAGTAGTAATTTGAGTATATGAATTGTTGAATGCATGTTATGGTTAGACTTATTGGCTCATGTTCAAACTTGAGGAAAGATTCATGATTTATGCCTCGTATAGGTGCGGTCTTCGAGGGAGGTGATCCCGCTGGGTGCTTTATCGAGAGGGTATTCATATGTTATAAACATTCAGTAGAGTTGGTTGCGTACTGGGCCAAGTCAGGGCCGGATGGTTCTCAATAGCGATTCTAGTGAATTCAAGAGGTAAAGTGTGGTGTTTGATAATTCTGAGTCTATAAGTACAGTTGAGGCTCAAGCCTTTAAAGCAACTTAGGAAGAAAGTACAAAAACAATCTATGATGTTTTGACTTGTGGTGTAGCATTTGAGAGGCGTGAAATGGTCGTCGTTCTTGAGATAGCATGGCCTCATGATTTAAGGTCACTCGAGGTAAGTGCGGTTGGAATAAGTTAGGTATTGCAGGAATATATTAACATTTCTAAGGCAATCAAGGATAACCTGGAAGGAAGTAGATTGATCAGCCATAGTCGAGTTAGCGTATTGGTGTCAATGATCGGTTCATGCAACGTGATCGAAATATACATGTGATTTGTGGCGGTGCATTTGAGACGTGTCGTCCGCAGTGATTGATGTTACTCTGAAGTATTCTTCTGTTAGGGCCTGTTATGAGTAGGCAGATCTCGGGAAGGGTTATGGTGGCTTGGACCACTACTTAGAGATTGGCATATTCGATGGCTATGAGAATTCGCCGTATGTTATAGCTCTCCTGCAGTGAGTTAAATGGAAAGTCTTATGTGATGAAGTATTAGCCTATCGCCAGTTCTAGAGTTGTGATGGAAACCGTGTCTATCGTATATCGACACGTGAGGTGCTGTGAGTGGTATGGAATTTAAAGTAAGGACCAAGGTCGCAGTTGGGTCAATGAATGAGATATAAAGAGCTTGGATGAGCAGGAAAGGAGTTTCAGTGTTTGAATAAGATGGGTATTAACATCAGTATCATTTGAGATTGGTGTTCTGCGAGAAAGGCTTTGCATCCCGATTAGGGACTCCCGATCGCTTTTCAGTGTTAGTGCAGCCGGTGGGTTGAATGTGTAGGCCCGTTTGATTATTCGAAAGATGGTGGGAGCTTGACCCACACGAAGATTGTATAGGTGTGACTTGTAGTCACTTGATTGGTTAGAAATTTAAACCAAGTATGAGGATTTTGGTGATATCATCCATTTGAGAACTTATGCCTGGAGGGCACTCTGCGTATTGGGTTATAGACTTGTGAAATATTATTGACTTAGCTTGGCACGGCCAGGATAGACTTAAGGTCGGTGGATAGATTTAAATGTGGAAGTGAGCCTTGCGTCAAGCCAGTTATGTTTCTTCCAGCAATGCGCCCTTTATGGAGGGATAGTCGCGGTCTTATTTCGCGGTTAGTAATTCATGTAAAGATATATTGCGCCGTATGAGTGTGAGACGGCTTGGTAAGTTCCTTATGAGTTGAGGTTTCGCTCAGCGGTGATGTTATATGAGCATGATGGCTCTCGAGACTTAGATCTTATATCGCACCTCAGTTGTGCTTAAGTTTGTAGTCTATAGCGCTATATGTTTCATTGAGTCTGATATCATGCACCTTAGTGTGCTTATGATCGATATTTAGTATTTTGATGTGACGAGCTATTCAGCTCGACATATGACTCCTTGTGTGATTTTATATTGTTGGGATCGGGTGGCACGCCGCCATGGTTATATTGTTGGGATCGGGTGGCACGCCGCTATGGGTATACTGTTGGGATCGGGTTGCACGCCGTAACAGTGTGATGTTTATTTCAGTGTCCATAATTGCTCTTATGTGTTCTGTTTCCTATTTTTCCGAGGAAGTCCATGTTAGTGTGAGAGTTGAATAGTTCTCTCTAGTGTTCTCCTTCCTTTTGTATCACGTACGAATTAGTGGATTACTAGCACATTGTGTCATCTTGTGGGACTTTTGATTATGTCTGATGTGGCTTATCGCCTGAGCAGTTCGTATTGGGTGAGATGAGATTATGTGATTTGGGGTCAGTGCAAACTGATTATATGAAGTATATTATAGAGAAAAGAATCATCCTCTGGTTTAGGACAAGGTAATGGATCCTGTCAGGAGTATAGACCCGATGAATTGTTGATTCAGTAGTTGGTTATGGATATCGGGACATCTCTTCCGTCGTGTCAGTATTGTAAAAGTTGGAACGAGACCTATGTAGATCATGAGGTGCAATGGGGGCATCTGATTCGTTGAATTTTTGGCTAATTTGATCATAAAATATTATCGTGCTCCTGTGGATTTAGTGTTGCAAGGTAAGAATCCAGCAAGGTTATGCAATCATGTTTGAGGATGGCGTTTGAGGAATATTGAGTGATCTCTTGATGAAAACAAGCCTTGACATAGAATTCCGGATGTTGGAATTAGGCTCTAAGACTTAATTGTTGAACAAGAAGGAATATCTTCAGATTATATCAGGCTAATGTGCCCAGTTGAGTCCTAGATCTATTGGCCCTTTTGAGATTTTGAGACGTGTTGGGGAGGTCGCTTATGAGTTGGCCTTACCTCCCAGCCTAACCGGAGTCCATCCCGTATTTCATGTCTCTATGCTCCGGAAGTACCATGATGACCTGTCGCATGTATTGGATTTCACTTCTGTTCAGCTAGACAAGGATCTATCTTATGTTGAGGAGCCAGTAGCCATTCTAGACAGGTAGGTCAGGAAGTTAAGGTCAAAGAACATCTCTTCGGTAAAGGTTCAATGGCGAGGTTAGCCGATCGAGGAGGCGACTTGGGAGACCGAGCAGGATATGCGCAGCCAGTACCCTCATCTTTTCACCACTCTAGGTATGTTTTCTATGCTCGTTCGAGGACGAACGAATCTTTTAAGTGTGGGAAGATGTAACGACCCGGCCGGTCGTTTTAGAAAATTACGCCCCAATCCCCAATTTAACTGTTTCCCTAAGTTCATTTCTGCTATTGTGGTTTGCCGGGAGAGTCGGTTCTGAAATTTGGAGCATTTTGAGACACTTAGTCCCTAAATGGGAGCTTTAAAGTTAGAAAATGGTCCGTAGCCGGAACAGCATTAAGGCGACCTCGGAACGGAAATCCGATGGTTCCATTAGCTCCGTTAGGTGATTTCGGGGTTGGGAGCGTGTTTGGAATGTATTTTGGAGGTCCGTAGCTCAATTAGGCTTGAAATGCCGAAGTTTGAAATTTTGGCGAATCCGAATGTTAGGTGAGATTTTGATCCGAGGGTCGGAATGAAATTGAGACAATTTCTGTAGCTTCGTTATATGATTTTGGATATGTCCGCAAATTTTCAGGTCATTCGGACGTCATTTGGTCGGGTTTTTGATTGAATGTTAGTTTCGGAAGTTTTGAAGAAACTTAGGCTTGAATCCGTGTGTAATTGGTAATTTTGATGTTTAGGATGGTGTTTTTATGATTGGAATAAGTTCGTATCATGTTTTGGAGTATGTTGGTGGTTTTCGTTGGGGTCCCGGGGGCCTCGGGATGAATTCGGACCATCAAACGGGCATTTTGAAGCCTTGAAAACCTGCAGAAAATTGCAGGTAAGTGCAGGAAGGATTTGGCCTTCGCGTTCGCGTGAAAGTGGTTGTGTTCGCGTAGGCCAGTCATGCCAAGGCATCGCGTTCGCGTTAAGACCTACGCGTTCGCGTAGGTGGTATGGTGTGATGCTTCGCGTTCGCGTGTCCTGGGTTCGCGAACGCGTAGAAGGGGGAGAGTCAGCACAGCGTTCGCGTTGTTTACTGTCGCGTTCGCGTAGAGCTGGAATCTGGCGCCGGGGAATTTTGTGCTTCGCAGACGCTTGGGGAGCGTCGCGTTCGCGAAGGGAAATTTGAGCAGACCTTCACGGACGCGTGAGTACCTTCGCGGACGCGTAGAGTAATGGGGTCTGGCATTGAGTTTAAGTTCAGAACATAACAACCGCGACCCCCATACACAAAAATGTCATTGTTGAGCTCCAAGAGAGGAAATTGAAGGGGAAACACTGGGATATCATCGGGAAATCATCGGGGGTAAGTTTCTTGACCTTAATTTGTTAGTTTATCATGAAATCCTTGATTTATTTCACTGAAAATGGGAGATTAAAGGTGGGTTTGAGCCCTAGGCCTAAAATTTAGGAAATCTTTGATTTGAATGGGCAAACGGAGTCCGATTTCGATAAATTTTATATGCACGAACTCGTGTTGAGATAAGGAACCCGAATATATAACTTGTGGGTTTTGGTGTATTTTGAGTTGTTTTGATTGGGTAATGCCCAATGGCCTATTTTGATGTGATTCTCTTGATTTTTATCAGATACTACACCTGTGGAGGCCGACATTCGTGGCAAGAGAATTATCTCTTAGCGGTTTTGTACCGGAGTCGAGGTAAGTGGCTTGTCTAACCTCGTGTGGGGGAACTTCCACCCCTAGGATTTTTATGTGATAGCTTAAATGCCTTGTACGCGAGGTGACGAGCGTGTACATGCGCTGGTTGTTGAACACATACTTTATCTAAAATGCCTAATTTGTGATATCCCTGTTTTAGCTGATTAATTCGATATTCTTACACGGAAGTAGTTAGAAAAGCATGATTAGGTAGTATTTTACTGATTAGTTGCCTAATTGCCTTACTTGAGCTTCTTGATAGTTGTTGGCACTATTTTCGGTGAAGTTGTAGTTAAGCATATTATATTCTTTATGCGTATTCCTTTATTTGTTGTGTTTGTGGACAGCGGGTTCAATTCCCGAAGACCCAGGGCTGTGGGTTCGATTCCCAGAGACCCGGAGTGATATTGGTAGGGACTGCGGGTTCGATTCCCGAGATCCTGAGTTATTTGTAGGGACTGCGGGTTCGATTCCCGAGATCCTGAGTTATTGGTAGGGACTGCGGGTTCGATTCCCGAGATCCCGAGTTATTTGTAGGGACTGCGGGTTCGATTCCCGAGATCCTGAGTTATTGGTAGGGACTGCGGGTTCGATTCCCGAGATCTTGAGTTATTTGTAGGGACTGCGGGTTCGATTTCCGGAGATCCTGAGTTATTGATATATTATTGAGACATAGGCTGCGGGATCGATTCCCGGAGACCCAGGGGTACTGTTAATGGGACTGTGAGTTCAATTCCCACAGGTCTTGGACTTGCTGATTGAGTTTTATTGAGTTATTTACTTGCTGCTAGCTTAAATTGTAGGCGGTTGCAGAAATCACTTTACTGTCGTCATTTCAGATTCATTATTATTAAAATTGTTTATCATTGTTATCATCATTATATTATTGTTCTCTCAGTAGGGCCCTGACCTTCCTCGTCACTACTCCATCGAGGTTAGGCTTGGCACTTACCGAGTACCGCCGTGGTGTACTCATGCTACTCTTCTGCACACTTTTGTTGTGCAGATCCAGGCACATCAGGACAGGCCCATACTAGGTGATTCAGCAGTACATTTGGAGACCTCGAGGTATGATCTGCTACGTCCGCGGATCCGGAGGCCCTCCTTCTATTCCGATAGTATTAGTAGATGTTTTCCTTCATTTCGTTGTTAGATACTCTTTACACATAGAGCCACAGTTGTATACTCTCTTTTAGTCTGTGTTGCCCGTGGGATTCCGGATCTTGGTGGTGTTTTATACAGTGTGTTTTGACGGATGTATGTGCCAAGCGGCACGGATTACATTTCTTTTTATGCTATCTTCCGCTAAATCTAATTTAAATGTTCATAACTTGTATATTCCGCAACGTGTTAGACTTACCTAGTCATGGAGACTGGGTGCCATCGCGACATGTTCACGATTGGTGAACTAGGGTCGTGACATTTGTGGATTGTGACACCAAATCTTTTTGTAATCGTGTATTAGTGTTTTAGATTGTTACAAAATTTTCGCACTTCTTATTTGTTCAGTTTAAATTATTGTTAATTACTGTTTTGGTTAGTGATTAGCATATTAGAACTGTATCTGCTTGCCTAGTATCCAAGAGTTTGGCAGCATATCACAATCCCAATGGTAAAAATTTCGGGTCGCTACAGTTTTCCAATTGCCTTTTCTCACTCTCGTATATATACAAACTAAACTAGCTTACTCTTGTCTGTATTATTCTGCATGGTCAAACACACATACTAAAGAACAAATTGGAATTTTCTTCTTTATTCTCGATTAAAAGTAAACTAGCGTATTCACTTTTTACTCAAAAAGAGAAAAAAAAACGAATAAAAGGATATTAGTTGTGATTCTGATTAGAATAAGAGGATATTAGAATATTTTAGACAAAAAGATCGGTGAAACAGAGCCAAGGGAAGCAGCACACGTTACACACAGCTAGAACTAGGGAAGGCGAAAATCTTGTACAATATTAAGAAAGTCAATTCCACACCAAACAACAATCTTCAGTTTGTGTGTCCGCAATTATTTAAAGCCGAAGGATGACTAATCGTTGCGTACATTTGTTAGTCTTAAGTCCCTATAAATAGAGGCAAAATTCCAAGCAAAATCATCCACAGCTTTTGCCTGCATATACATTTAAGTTCTTTCATTCAATTAGGTCATGGCTTTTCGTTTGAGTCATTTGAGCTTTGCACTGAGCCTTGTGGCTCTTGCACTAGCAGGTGTTGCCATATATAGGAACACTTATGAAGCCATGAGCAAGGGATTCCAAACACTTTCTCCAGAGTTAGATCTGCTGGAGTCAGCAGCCAGCATTTTAACCCTAAATAATAATGCCGAGCAAAATTCAGACAGCAAGTTAACTCAACCATTATCTCCAACGGCATGCATCTTCTCGGCTGTTCAAGGAGTTGTGAACAGTGCAATTGATAGAGAAAGGCGCATGGGAGCTTCACTCATTCGCCTCCACTTCCATGACTGCTTTGTTGATGTAAATTCCTTCTCTCTTTTTACTGCTCTCGCATTCTTTACTCTTTTTGCCGTATTTAATTACTTTAGAAGAACAAGAAGGCAAAGAGAAAGAGTCACTAAAGGACAGTTTTCTTGTTTTCCAAAATTTAACAATTTTTAAAGGTTTAACAGGATATAAGGAGTTTTTCACAACCATCGAAAGCCAAGAATTACGCTATGAGTGTTTGAGATTTTCTTCGATGAGGTTGTCCAACTGATCATCCTTCACTTCACTGATTGTAACTCTGCCCCTACCACGGCCATAATTGAGTAACTTATAATGCATGAACCAAAATAAGGTCAAAACAATCTATTTACTTATGATAAAAAGTTAGTTGTCCTAGCTGGTATTTAATATCAAACAAGTACTTAGCAATTTCTTACTCCCTCGATTTTAATTTATGTAAACTTATTTTCTTTTTAGTTCGTGCAAAAAAGGATGAGTCTTTTTTCTTATTTGAAAATAATTTACTTTTACGTAATTATTTATAACTACACAAAATATATGTGCCTTATTTTACACAATAAATTCAAAACCTTGTCTTTTTTTTTAAACTTTGTGTTCGGTCAAATGAATTCACATAAATTAAAATGGAAAGAATATTATATTAACAGAAATGTTTGCTATTACGACTATAATGAAAATTATCAGTTGGGTTTTTTTTGGGTTGGGTGGGGTGGAGGGGTACAAATAGTGGAGCTGTAAACCTGCACGGAACAAGTCAAACTCACCCTAACTTGGAAAAGTCTTTTCACCTTCTTTTTAGGTGCTAAGGTTTGCGTACACACTAACTTTTGCAGATTTTTATTGAGTGAGATTATATTGAGTTGCTATTGTAAAGTCTATATACATACTATCATATCCATACCCTACTAAATGAGATTATATTGGGTTATTATTGTTATTTTAGGTTGCCTTCTAATTCTCGTTTGTTACTGTCACTTATTGAAGCTCTTTCCTTAAAAAAAGAAGGAAAAAAAATATTCTATGAGTTTCATTTTATACTTGGCAAAATTTAAATGAATACGGAATTTAAGAAGAAAAAAAAAACTATTGAAATGTGTGGTTTAAATTAAAGTAAGTTATACATATTTGTGTGATTTTAAATTACCTAATTAAGATTGAAATAAAAAATTTAAAATTAAATTATTATTAAAATTAAAAAAATATTATTCTTTTTTAAACGGACTAAAAAGTAAATATTGCGTTATAAAGTTGATTGAATGGAGTAGCTTTTTCCTATTTTCCGCTTAACAAAGCTTGCTACATGTTTTTTCACTTTCAATGTGCCTGAATGTTGTTTGCCCGTTCTCATTATTCTCATCCTGACTATCTATCTATGCTCATGAGTCATGACCGAGCTTCCATTTCTTCTTTCATCTTATCTAGCCATAAAACTCATGAACTGATCATTGGTTGACTAATAGCTACATCTTTATTAACAGGGTTGTGATGGAGGAGTTCTTCTAGACGATATTCCTGGATCATTCCAAGGGGAAAAAACATCACCACCCAACAACAACTCAGCCAGAGGTTTTGAAGTCATAGAACAAGCTAAACAAAGAGTAAAAGATACTTGTCCCAACACACCTGTATCTTGCGCAGACATCTTAGCTATTGCTGCTCGGGATTCTGTTGTTAAGGTATGTCAATACTTTGACAATCAGGACACAAAAAGCAGATTAATTGTTTAACCAAAAATTGAATTATTAGGCCAGCAATTAAATATACATTATCAGCAAAAACTACCTTAAAGATTTCAATTATATATACATATATTATTAAAGATTTTCGCACGATCAATGAATTTTAATATATGACAGTAGGTTTGTTGCAACTTTTGTAACAAGTCCTTATCTTATGTTAACTTACGGAATTTAACAAAGAAATACTTTTGGAATTATGTTTTTAAACATCTCATGATACTTGTGTGGATTATAAAATTATATCATTAAGAATAAAATAAATAAATTACGGTCAAGTTATTTTTAATATAGAAATATATTATTATTATTTAATAATAAATTAATAGTAAGAAAATAGTATCACACAAATAAAATAAGGGAATAACTTAAAAGTCTGTTGTGTATTTGACAGCTAGGAGGACAAGGCTATAACGTTGCACTAGGGAGAAGAGATGCAAGATCGGCCAACTTCACTGGTGCTTCAACTCAGCTTCCAGCTCCGTTCGACAATCTAACCGTCCAATTAAGAAAATTTAATGACAAAAACTTTAACGCCCGGGAAATGGTGGCGCTAGCTGGTGCCCACACGGTCGGTTTCACCAGGTGCATCGTCGCGTGCAACAGCAACTTCGTTAACCCAGCGGCACGCCTTCAATGCAACTGCTCCGTCCCCCAGAACGACACCAACTTGCAACAACTGGATAAAACTCCTGCACTGTTCGACAGAGTTTACTTCCAGGACTTAAACAGGAACCAGGGTATACTTTTCTCGGATCAAGTTTTGACGGGGAATACCACCACTGCTGCTATTGTTACAACCTACAGCAATAATGGTGCTGTTTTCTTTGGAGATTTTGCTGCTGCTATGATCAAGATGGGGAACTTGCCTCCCTCACCGGGCGTTCAATTGGAAATTCGTGATGTTTGCAGCAGAGTCAATCCCAGCTCTGGGTTTTCTATGTGAAAGGAAACTTGAATTTGGCAAAAAGGAATTCATGAACTCACTATTAGTTGGTTGATGTTTTCTTAAAATAAAAGAATCACTGGTTCCAGAATGTGGTTCTAGTATTTGCTGTAATATTTGGTTTCACCCTTCTTGTATAATCATTTGATTCCATGTATAAGCTCCAAAATTAATGTACTCCTATATAGAGGCGGACCCAAAATTTAAAGATAGCGGGTGCACTATAACAATACCTTAATAATATTTATAGGTAGTAGGGCCACGACGAAAATAATTACTCGATGGCTTTAGGCGAACTAATAACTAGTGGTTGCATATGGGCTTTGAAAATTAAGGAAGAAGTTTTTTGTGTGGAGAGATAATTGTAGATGAAGCTTTTGATGTAGGATTTAACTAAAAGTAAAAGGGGTGTGTCCATTGAAAAAAACTAAATCAAATACACTATAGTAGGGGCGTCAAAATTACCAAATAAGACCCAATCAAAAATATTTGTTTTATTGTTAAACCGCAGATTCAAACTTGGGTCTTAAAGAAGACAACTACTCCACAAACCAACTCTTCTACCCAATCTTTGTGATTGAGGGTGTAGCATAATATATTTATAGGGATCCTTTTTGTATTAACTTATATATATATATATATATAGAATATATATACAATATTTTTACCGAGGCCAACGGGTGCCCGTGCCCCCACCCCCAAGCGTAGGTCCGCCCCTGCTCCTATAATGAAAAATTCTGAGTGAGTTAAGGAGCTGATCGGAGTAGTTTATTTTACTACTCCTTCCGTGCCATTTATGCGAACCTGTTTGACTAGGTACGGAGATTAAGAAAAAATGAGGAATTTTAAAATTTGTGGTCCTAATCAAATAAAAGAGGGGTCTGGAGTATTTGTGTGATTATAAAAGATTCTCGTTAAGAATAGAATTGTAAGTTTAAGCTAAATTATTTTGAAATTTAGAAAAAGTTCAATCTTTTTGGAACGAACCAAAAAGGGAATGAGTTTGTTTCGCTCAAAAGTTAAATGTTACTTTACAAGCTAAAAATAATCACAAAAGGTTAAAGGGTAAATCGTAACCAAATATAATAAATTTAGAGATATGAAATCGCGATAGTTATGGCCAATCGGATATTGTGAAATGAAGAACTTGAGAATCGTAGCTTGTCAAAGTTAAGAATTGGAGAGAAAATATAGGAGAGAATTAGAGAATTGTATTATTAGATAATAACACTAATCCCCTTTACAATGGGGACGCCCCCATTATATAAGAATGGGTCTCCTTTAAAATAATAATAAAAACTTTGGAACGTAGTTGACGTCCTCTTAGTGAGGACGCCCAGGCATAAGTGACGTCCACGCCCTCACGCTTGAACCGTGTCCCTTTTACAGAAGGTATACGTTGAAGGTCGTACCCTCTTGACACAAAGACGTATAGGGTCAAATTTGACCCCATACAGTTAGTCCTTCCGCTCGTTGGAGGCGTATACGATAGACGTCTTCAATGGGCACAAATGTCGATATCGTCTTTTGGAGAATTTGACCTTATTGTGAGGGCAATGACGTGCAAAAAAAGGAGGAAGTACATGGCATTGCCGATTTGTTGACACGTGGTCTACTTTCTGAACTGACTTCATCGCTGGCATGCCTCATGATTATACTTGATCCCGAGATATTTCAGGAGGCGATTTGACGTTTTGATTTCTTGCGCCGATTTCGAATCACGACTTTTCGATATGCGTGTATTTTAGCCCTATAAATAGGAAGTAGGTTCAATCCTTTCCATCTTTCGAACTTCTGAGATTTTGAACTGCCTCTTTTCATCTTCTTTGCAAAAACCGCTATTTCGTGATTTAAACCTTTCTGTTTCTATTGAAACCACTCTTTTATCCATTAAAACTCGATTCATATAAACTATTACTATGGCAAAAAGCAGACAACACAGCGGGAAAGGCCAAGATGATACCCCATCTAGGGTTCCACCATCTTCGGGTGGTGAGAAAAAGGCCCAAAAGCCTCGTACCTCTCACTATGGACAATATTCTTCCCAAAGAGATTCATGCTCGAAGGGATTTCCCGACCAAGAGCATGACTCCCCCTTGGGATCATACTGAGTTTTTAAAATCGCATTTGGACGATCTAAGTGAGACGTACGAAATCCCAGACCTTACAGTCATGAAGTTGTTTGGGACCAACTATATCAATGTACACCGACTGGGATATTGCACTTTTTGTGAATACCTATTCCTGGTCGGGTACAGTCTCCCAATTTATCCCCCGGTGGAGGAGCTTTGCCGCTTTTCTGGCGTATGCCAGGCTCAGATCACTCCTTACACATGGAAGGTGTGTCGTATTACACCACCTATGCGACTAGGGTCGAACACAGCATTTCGGTCCATCACTTGTTGCAGTTATTTAGCCTTGGCTACATGAGGGGCTCTGTGCTGCAACTAAAGAGCCGAGGCATGAGGGGCTTGGTCGTCAAGGCCGATGATAAGACCAATCGCCACTTTTGGCGTAAGTTTTTCTACATCAGGATGGAACACCTGGTGTTGAACCCTAAGGGATTCCCTGTGAGGTGGAATCCAGAACGCGAGTGTCTTTACTCGCATTTAATATGTTTTGTAATATTTGATCGTACGGTCATTATAACTCTTTTCGCTCTTTTCTCCTTTTTGCAGCAAGGGCTTCTACACACCGACCCGTTGAAGACATTAGGTCATGGGTGGGGAGGATTATTCCCTTGGCAGAGGAGTGCCACACATGGTCTACGTTCCGCAATCAATACGGCCCACCAGCTAACACCTCGACCAGGGTTTGGAGGTTTTATTGGGTTTTTGTTGCTTGACCTATTTTATATTGGCAGGTCAGAGCGCCCCTAGGAGGTGGGGGAGGCAGAACGTTGCATCCTAGTCGGTAATGGAGACTGATTCTGGGGATGAGTACGTGCCCCAAGATTCCCCTAGTGAGGGCATTCTAGAGGTCTCTCAACCGGAGGTCGTGCCTGTGGCTGAGTCAACAAGTTGAAGCGACTCCTTCACAACCATCTCCTTGACCCGTAGAGCAGACTTCTGAAGGTAAGGAGCCTCTAAAGCGAAAGAGGCGCCGACTGATGCTTGGCAAAGGGATTGCCACGAAGGAAGAGAGGGCAAGTGAGCCTTTTCCAGTGTCGAGGCCAATTCTAATGGCCGATGCTATTCGCTCGGGGAGGTCGGCCCCCAGTGGAGGGCGATTCTTGATACTGCCCCAGTACGTGTCCCGGAATGTGGCACGTTGGTTGCTGCTGAGGCAGCAGAGAATGAGGAGAAGGAAAGCCCTGAGACGACCCCCGCGACCGCGGATGCACCGAGGGTGGATCGCGCCAATGTAGAGATGACGGCAGGTGGACCTAACTGCGTGATTTTAATCCCAAGTGGATACAACCTGTTGTAAAATAGCGAGCATTCCATAGCAGACATGTCCCTGTTATGTGCGGCCACCAAGCGTGAGATTTTAAAAGACGTCAGCGACAGGGACTTATCCCGATGGGTTGTCGGTACAGCTTTATAGGTATACTTTATTCTTGTTTGTGTATTATAAAGTGCACCGTGGTGCATGCTAATTCGTATATTTTTTTTTGTTGTTTCTTCCGACTTTCCATTTAGAGGTTGAGAGGGGTCGGAGAGTGCAGAGGAAGGATGACACCCTTAAGAAGGTGGTAAAGAAATATAAGGAATGAAGAAACACATGCTGGCAGATCTATTTGCCCAAGACCCGTAGTTTCAAGTTTTTCGTGAGGGCTTTGAGAAGTCGGAGGCCCAACTGCAGAAAGGATTAGATCAGTTGGATGAGGTGGATGATCAGCTGATGGTTGTCTTGGCTAAGAATACTGAACTGGAGACTCTTCTCTAGTCAAAGGAGGATGAGTTGGAGATCGATCGTGGGGTAGCGGCGGAGGCTGCTAATTTTTATGCTGAGGTTGATGCCTTAACCGCCAAACTCAAAGCAGATACAACTGAAGTTGAGGCTCTTAAGCAGGCAGTTACGTCTAGGCCTGATTATGGCATTTCTGGTAAGGCACGGGACATGTGGATATATGCCGAGGCCAAGCTGACCAAGCTTGAGGATTTGCTCGCTGCAGGTCGAGCCACTGAGGTAGAGGTCGAGAGCCTGAAGCGTTTGGTACAGATTACTCGAGAAGTATGTGGTATAGTTTTGATTCCCTAGATCAGACGGGCTATACCTATGAAGATGTTAACAGACTGGCCTCCGTATCCTGGATCTCTTTGGCTTATGAAATCGAGGACGGCAGCGGAAAGGATGATGAACCAGCGGGTGATGGCGGGCAGGATGGTGGCAGGTGCTAGGACTTGTATTTATTTTGATTTTTCTATTTTGGGAATTTGAATAGATCCCATTTTATATGCATACTTTGCTTGATGATAAATAGAAGTTATAATTTCTGCTTCTTCTTTTCATATCTCTTATTTCGTGTGTTCGCTGTAGCCTATGTACGTGACTTTAATTGTTTCGAGTAAATTGGTCGTAGTCGAGCTGGGTTGACTTATTACGATAGTGGCCATAGCCTTTTATATGTTAGTAATGACCTTGGCAATGCACGTGACTTCAACTGTGTCGAGTCAATTGGTCGTAGTCGGGCTAGGTCGACTTATTACGACAGTGGCCATAGCCATTTATATGTTAAAAATTGCATTAGCTATGCACGTGACTTTGAGTGTGCCGAGTCAATCGCTCGTAGTCGGGCTGGGTCGACTTATTACGATAGTGGACATAGCCATTTATATGTTAGAAATGTCCTTGGCCATGCACGTGACTTCGATTGTGTCGAGTCAATATGTCGTAGTCGGGCTGGGTCGACTTACTAGGACAGCGTCCATAGCCATTTATATGTTAGAAATGGCCTAGGCCATGTACGTGACTTCGACTGTGTCGAGTCAATTGGTCGTAGTCGGGCTGGGTCGACTTATTATGACAATGGCCATAGCCGTTTATATGTTAGAAATGCCCTTAGCCTTTCATACATTTGGAGATGGTTGTAGCCTTTCATACATCTGGAGATGGTCATAGTCTTTCATACATTTAGAGATAGCCGTAGCCTTTCATACATTTGGAGATGGCTGTAGCCTTTAACACATTTGGAGATGGCCGTAGCCTTTTATACATTTGGAGATGGCTGTAGCCTTTCATACATTTGGAGATAGTCGTAGCATTTCATACATTTGGAGATGGCCGAAACCTTTCATACATTTGGAGATGGTGTTAGTCCAGTCCCTTTGGCATGCCCGTTATGAGGGCATGTGGAGTAGCTGACGTGCCAAACTTGCCTCGTGAATATCTCCAGGTGTCCCCTCTGTCGCCTCATTAAAAAACTACCCGAGAAAACCCAATTGGGACAAAACTCGGGTAAGGGAAAATGAGTATGACTTAGGGGGCGCCTTTCAGAAATGGAAATAGTTGAGGTGGGCGGCGTTCCAATTGTTTTGGAGCGTCTTTCCTTCTATTGTTTCTAATTGAACCACTTCCTTATTTGCTTCTGCTGTGATCTTGTAGGGTCCGTCCATGTTGGTGCCTAGCTTTCCTTCGCTTTGGGTCTTTTGATGCCAACGTTTTGGCTTTGAGGACGTAGTCACCCACTTTGAGTGGTCGTATCTTGGCCTTCTTGGTATAGTATCATTTGACTTGTTATTTCTAGGCCACCATCTTATGTGGGCTATTTCTCATCCTTCCTCGGCCTTATTGACGTCTTGAAGCCTGTTCATGTCATTCTCTACTGCACTTGTATGCGAATATCTCAAGCTCGGTTCACCAACTTCGACCGGTATGACAACATCAGTTTCGTAGACTAGGGAGTATGGTGTTTCTCCTGTGGAAGATTTGGGTGTGGTCTGGTGCGTCCATAGCACTTCCGGTAGTAGTTCAGGCCATATTCCTTTGGCGTCTTCGAGCTTCTTCTTCAATATGTTTAGTATTGTTTTGTTAGACGATTATGCTTGGCCCTTGGCAAAAGGGTGGTATGGCGTAGAGAGTATTCGCTTAATATGCCATTTGTCTAAGATTCGGTTGTTTTCTGTCTGATGAATTGTCACCCGCTATCGCAGGTGATTTCTTTAGGGTTGCCGAAGCAGCAGATGATGTTCTTCCATGTGAAAGCGATAACTTCCTGTTTGCATTTTTGGGCGTACGCACTTGCTTCTACCCACTTGGAGAAATAGTCAGTTAAAACTAATAGAAATCATACCTTTCCTCGTCCAGCCAGTAATGGGACGATTATATCCATTCCCTATTTGATGAAAGGCCATAGGGAAGTGACAGAGTAGAGAGTATCTACTGGTTGGTTTATCATGGGGAAAACCTCTGGCATTGTGCACATCGGCGAACATATTCTACCGTATCTTTCTTCATGGTTAGCCAATAGTAGCCAGCCCGTATTAGGCAATGCACGAGGGCACAATTACTTATGTGGGCACCGTAATGGCCCTCGTGTACTTCCTCAAGTTCCTGTGTCATTTGGCTAGGACCTAGGCATTTAACCAGGGGTCCGCCAAAGGTCCTTTTGTAGAGCTCGTGGTTTATTAGGTAGTATCGAGCGGCCTGTATGCGAAGCTTCTTGGCTTCTTTTTTGTTAGGCGGGAATGTCCTTTCCTGCAAGTAGGACATGATCTGGTTGCCCCAGTCCCAAGTAAGATTTAATGAGAGTACCTTTGTATTATCAATTGCCGAATGGAGGAAGGTGACCACGCTCTCTTTGTTGAAGTTTTAGGTTGCTGCGACTAGTTTTGCTAGACCATCCGCCTCGATATTCTGTGCCCTGGGAACCTGCTCAAAGCGGCACTCGTCAATTTCAGTCATTAATTTGTGGATCTCAGACTGGTCCTCTTGTAATCTCTGCTCCTTGATTTGGTAAGTCCCGGTGAATTGGTTTATCACGAGCTGGGAGTCTCAATGAAGAACAAGTCGGCGAGCACCGTACTTGATGGCCAATCTTATACCTGCAATAACGGCTTCATATTCTCCCTCATTGTTAGTCAGCTCGGGGCATCGTATGGACTGGCAAATTATTTAGCCTGTGGTTACTTTTAGGGCAAGTCCCAATCGCGATCCCGAGGCATTAGCGGCACTGTCAGTATAGAGAGCCCATAGGTCGGTGCCAAAGGGGGCATGACGTGCCTCTTGTTCTGCCTCTTGTAGTATTCTTGCACTGAAATCGGCCACGAAGTCGGCGAGGACCTGTGACTGGATGGAAGTTCTCGAGAGGTACGAGATATCGTGCTCGTTGAGCTTTAAGGCCCACCTGGTGAGCCTGCCTGATAATTCAGGATTATACAGTACGCTTCTCAAGGGGAAGGTAGTCACCACATTTATGGGGTGGCATTGGAAATAGGGTCTAAGCTTCCGTGAAGCTGTGACCAGTGCCAAGGAAAATTTTCAAGGTGTGGATACCGTGTTTCGACATCCACTATGGTTTTGCTAATATAATAAATAGAGGATTGTGTACCTTTAGTTTCGCAGACTAATACAACGTTGAGGATGACTTCTGACACGACTAGATATACCAGTAGGGGCTCGCCTATGTCTACTTTGGCTATTAGTGTAGGCGAGGCCAGATACCCCTTCAGTTCTCTCAAGGCCTCGACACATTCTTCGTTCCATTGTAATTTATTTTCCTTCCTTAGTACATTGAAGAATTTGTGGCATTCATCTGAGGATCGTGAGATGAATCTGGATAGGGCGGCTATTCGCCCCATTAGCTTTTGCACCTGCTTTTTGCTTTTCAGTGCCTTGGGTATCGTGTCTATTGCCTCGATTTGGTGTGGGTTGACTTTGATACCTCGTTGGGATACAAGGAACCCTAAGAATTTTCTTGAGGCCACGCCAAAAACACATTTCTCGGGATTCAGCTTCATCATATACCTCCTCAGTATTTTGAAGACTTCTTTTAGGTGATTGATATGATCCTCTTTTATCGTCGACTTTACCAACATATCGTCGATATAGACTTTTATGGTCTTACCGATCTGATCTTTGAACATCCTGGTGACCAATCTTTGGTATGTAGCCCCTACGTTCTTGAGCTCGAAGGGTATCACTTTGTAGTAGTAGGTCCCTTGGTGGGTGATGAAGGTCATCTTCTCCTAATCTTCCTCAGCCATCATGATTTTATTGTAGCTGGAATAGGCGTCCAAGAAACTCCACAGTTCATGTCTGATAGTGGCGTCGATCAATTGGTCAATGTGGGGAAGTGGGAACGAGTCCTTTGGGCATGCTTTGTTTAGGTCGGTGAAATATATGCACATCTTCGACTTCACATTTTTCTTTTTAACCATGATGACACTGGCGACCCACTGAGGGTACTTTGATTCCCTGATGGTGCCGTTGGCAAGTGGTTTGTCTACTTCCTTGCTGACTGCTTCAATGATTGCGGTATGAAGTTTCCTTCTCATCTGCCGTACCGGCGGATGCAGTGGATCGACGTTCAACTTATGGGTGGCGATATCTCGCGAAATCCCTGGCATATCTGAATGGGAAAAAGCAAACAGATCTGCATGGTTGGTTAGGAATTCACGATACATAGTTGGGTCATTGAGGCCGTGGACGATATAGACTTTCATTGTTGGGTTGGTGTCGTCTAATTGGACTGGGTCAAGATCTTCGACTGTCTCTTTACATGCTTCCACAACGTCAGGATCTTTGATGGTGTTTGCTGTTGGGTCGATTTTAGTCTCCGACATGGCTAATTGCTATGCCTCCGTGCCTGCCCCTCTTAGTGGTTGGGTGTGGATGCAGTCTTGGGTTATTTTGTATCACTCTTGTGGGGTGTGCGGCTCTCCCGTGATGCTAAATATTCTCCATGGGGTAGGAAATTTCACCACTTGGTAAAGGCTTTAAGGGACCGCTAGCATAGCATGTATCCATGGGCACCCTATGATGACGTTTTACGCCTTCCCCTGGTTTATCACATGGAAAGTTGTTTCCAGCGTGACTCCTCTCGCAAGGACAGGCAGTATTATTTCTCCGGACGTCTGTTCCACTGCATTGTTAAAACCGGTTAGTGCTATACAACATAGTATCACCCTATTCTCAAGTCCTATTTGTGCAAGGACACTTGACTGGATAATACAGGCCCCACTTTCGTCATTGATCATGACTCTTTTGACATCCGTATCAATAATGCGTAAAGTAATAACTAAAGCATCATAATGAGGAAAAGCCAAACCATCAGCATCAGACTTATCAAAGGCGATATTCCTTGAAGTCATCATACTATTCGTGGGAGATGGTCCGCTTCAGCCTGTGAGCATTGGTGAACTTAAGGTGGTTGATCATCGAGTGGTTGCCGCCGTCGATGATCATCTTTGTCATCTGTGTTGGGAAAGGCGGCTTTGGTGGCCCACGGGATTATACTCGTCCATGTGCAAAGTTTATTTTTCCTTTGTCGCTTAGTAGCTCCTTCATGTATCCCTGGTTCAACATTCTGACTACTTCTTGTCGTAGACCTATGCAGTCTTTGATCTTGTGTCCCCGTTCCTGATGGAACTCACACAGGACATTCAATTTCTTCATGATGGGATCTGACTTCATCGTCTGTGGCCATTGCACCTTGGTGCCCAGTTTCTTCATTGCGTCCACTATTTCTGAAGGAGACACGGAAAAGTTATGTGTTGATAATTATGGGGCATACCTCTTTCGTGTCGGAGTGGGGTGACATGTCACTATAACGCTTCCGCATGTTTGGGCGGTGGATGGGAGGATTAGGGGTATGGCTGATGTCGATCTCTGTTGGAGCGTGGGAGGTGTTCTCGACGTCCCTCATAACGCCGGTCTTTCCTTGTTTCTAAATGTATCATTGCCAGCCGTTGGGTCAGCCCATTGAGATCATCCTCGTCCACTCGTACCTTGGTGCAGTAGGCGTCGTGGATCTCCTTCCATGTTTTAGGGGATATTTCATGAGGCGGCTCAGCAGCTTCTTAGTTGATCTCGAGTCATCCCTGCTTAGTCCATTTGGGAAGGCGGCGACCGTCATCCCAAATGGACACGTTCGGCAGACTCATCCTCACCCTGTTAAACCTGGCAAAGAAGTCCCTGAGCTCTTCACCAGTGGTTTGTTTGATGACAAAGATGTCATTGACCCTTGCTTCCACTTTCTTTACACCCGCATGGACGGTGACAAACTTATCCGCTATTTCTTTGAACGTTGATATTTCTTTTGTAGGCAACTAGGAATACCATGTCAAAGCCCCTCCGGTTATGTCTCGCCAAACTTTTTCAGCAGCACCGACGATACATGTTCTTTTGATAGGTCGTTGCCCTTCATGGCACTGACATAGTGGATCAGATGTTCCTCGAGATCAGTAGTTCCGTCGTACACCTTCAAGTTGGGGGCCATCTTGACGGTCTTTGGGATAGAATAGGGGGCATTTTCTTCAAAGTATGGCTGCTCTACGAACCTTCCCATGTCGCGTTTTGGTAGTAGCTTTGGGGCTCCGAGAATTTTGTTGACCCTCTCCTAGTATTATTTCATCTGGTTGCAGAGTGCATTATTTTCATTTTCCATTTCCTCCATCTTTCTTAGGATGGCAGTAAGTGTGCCATCACTGGTCCGCACCTCGACGGGTTGATTGTTTGCTCGTGTCTCCTCCTGTTCGCCCGTGGTAGTGGTGATACTTATCGTTGGCATTGACCTTACGTTTCATTGTAGTGATTTCTCAATCAAGCCACTTAAGGTGGTTGTCAGCCACTCTTCCAGTTGCTATTTGAAAACCGAGGGTGCCTCCATGACAGCAGATGTGGAAGCTCCTTTGTCATGCAGGATCGTCGGATCCTCAGAGGAAATATGTGAGATTTTTGCACCTGGTGCGCTGCTGGAGGTTGTGTTGATGATGGCATCGTCATTAGCCTTGTCAAAATGGCCAAGAAGGTTGGTTGTGACCCCCATGATCGCTTTAGATCTTGTGTCATTTTAGCTATCTTTGATTTTCGTGCGATATTGAGAAAGGTGGTTAGTTGATCTCTAGGTGGATACTATGATTTTGATTCTCGAAATCCCGACAGACAGCGCCAAATTATTTGGCTCAAAAGTTAAATGTTACATTACAAGCTTAAAACAATCAAAAAAGGTGAAAGGGTAAATTGTAACCAATTATAATAAATCTAGAGATATGAAATCACGATAGTTATGGTCAATCGGATATTTTGAAATGAAGAACTTGAGAACCGTAGCTTGTCAAAGTTAAGAAGTATAGAGAAAAAATAGGAGAGAATGAGAGAGTTGTATTATTAGATAGTAACACTGATCCCCTTTACAATGGGGAGACACCTTTATATAAGAAGGGGCCTCCTTTAAAATAATAATAAAAGCTTTGGAACGTAGTCGATGTCCTCTTAGTAAGGATGCCAAGGCATAAGTGATGTCGTCCACGCCTTCACGTCTGAACCGTGTCCCTATTATAGAAGGTATATGTTGAAGGTCGTTCGCCTTTGACACAAAGATGTATTGGGTCAAATTTGACCCCATACAAAGTTCACATAAACTGGAATAGAGGGAGTAATATGTGTGTGTGTGTGTGTATATATATATATATATATATATATATATATATATATATATATATATATATATATATATATATATATATATATATATATATATATATATATATATACACACCTATAGTTATATATCCCAAATTCACAACCAAATCATGAAGTAATAGATTGCTATACAGATTGCTGGAAAATTTTATTTTGTGTCTCATACAACTTACATTAATTGTATGAGGCAACTTTTTGTCTCACAGTTTTGTGGACCTGAAATTCTGTGGACCAAGAAGTGTAAGATTGGGGTCCACAATTTTGTGAGACAAAAAGAAGTCTCATACAATTAGTGTCAGTTGTATGAGACACAAAATAAAAGTTCACCAAATTGCTATGAAAGGAAATAGATAGAAAGAAGAATGTCACATAGAGAAATAGACCAGGGAGAGAGACGAAAAAGAAGGAACGTTTTTGTAAAGTTCAGTCTTACTATAGAATGTAATGAACGTATTATATATCTTACATCTCAGTGGCTATTTTGATTCATAACATATGTTCCTAAGGTGAAAATAACTAAATTGATCAAGGACATCATTTATTGACAGTAAGTCCCTTAGAATCATTAAATACTTGACCAACGCTTCAGGTAATTAAAAACGTCACATCCTTAGTGCATTTTCTCTTTTAAGATTAAGGAAAAAATTCAATGATGACGGGATCGACAGGGCCCAAAGGGTAAGTGTGAACACATTGAAATCCTTTCACGTAGGTAGTGAATCCTCTTAAGGGGTCTGAATCACCACCTCTTTGTCTCCCTAGTTGCAATCCTTCTACACCTACTCGAGATCGTCCTGAGTTATCGAGCATATATATCTCGACATTGGCTCATATTGGCCAGGGACTGACAAAGTTTTTTCGACTTTGAAGTCGATAGTTAGATCACCCCCCCCCCCCAAGAAGACACTCCTCGAGGCGTGGCTCCACCGATATTATATCATCAGTCGGCCGCGATGAAGAAGCTTTTTCCTTTTGAGGAACATTTTTATATGTTTTTGCCATTTTTATATGGATTCAGAGAAAAAAAGAAGATGAGATTTGTTTTTTTTGAGAAAAGGTTGACAACAAGATTTGAAGAACTTGCAGAATTGGAAAATCTGAAGGAAGTGGAGTGCTTTGAAGATTAAGGGTAGTTTTGAAAGTAAAGTTTGAGAAAATTACGAGGAAGACGTATTTATAATGTTTGCTATGACGGTTCAAAGACACTAGTGGCCGACCATCAAATGACACTCATTAATAATTTTGAGAACTGTATCGACGCGACGCTGTCAGTCGCTTACATCACAAGGGTGACATCACAACTGGTCTAGGTATAAAATCGAAGGCTCAGTTCATTTCTTCTCATTACACTCCAAGAAACAAAGGGACTATCTGTATACGGTTAAAATAGGCTTGCCCAATTCTACCATTTAATAGAGACCAAGAAATCATGTTGAGGGTTAGTCACGTAATGGATCAAGTTAGAGCACGAATATAAGACATCGAGTTCTAGAATCGAGGTGCTTGTCGAGATCGATGCGAACAACGGTCGAGACCATATATGACATACTTCGAACGAAGCACAATGACGGAAAGATGATCATGGTGAAAATCTGGGAACAAATCAAATCAGGGGTGGTTGTTTAGGCCAATCATGGAATTTACTTCTGTAATTAGAGTTATAGCACAATTACGATTCCTCTACTATATAAAGAGGATTCCCCATCATTTGTATGGACAGGACATTCATACACATCAGAGCAATACCGTACCCTCTACAATTGCTCTTTAATTTACATATTCTTGTCCTTAAGTTATTTTGTTTCTTAATTATTTTTGACATAGATTAGTTCGAGGATTTCAAGTTCGAGGGTTGATCACGTTCCAAGATTGGTTTGCTATAGTTTATTATCAACTTCTACCACCAATCTTTGTATTTATTAATTGGCATTAAGTATAATTATGTATCCTTAAAATTACATTTTAAGTTTAATTGTTATCAGGATTTTAGGGTAAACAGATACAAAAGGACATGAAGAGAAGATCCTCTTCTTGCCTCAAAATATTCCTAAAAAAACTCCATTTCTTTCCCTTACTCATATCACTTGACTTCCACCTCTAATTGCAACAGCGTAGGTCTTGATTCGTTTTTAATTTGTTATATAAACAAGTCCAGCATGTGGGCCTAGTGATTGCTCACCCATTAACGAAGACAAACATATCATTTAGCTAAACAGGATTCAAGTCCAAGTATATCAAGTTAAACTTGGATGCCCTTTGAACAAGAAAAAAGGACATCAATTAGTAAATGAATTAAAAATGATCTCTACTTATCTTTTGGGGTATTTTTTAGGTTCACACTTGGTGTAAGGTTTCTTCCTCTCGCATAATTGATGGAGGAAATTAATTTTTGATCTATTCCACTAGGATTGTGTATTTTAAAATTCTATTTAATTAATAAAATCAATCACCAATACTGGTTTTTCCCTTAAAAAAAGGTTTCCAGGATTTAGATAAAGAATGAAACAATATGGATCATGGTATATACGAAAATCATCCAATTCTTCTGGAAAGACATTCCCATGTATCTAATCAAATTTCTCTCTTATATTTGGTTAATACTAAAAACTGAGTACAAACAATTAACTCCGTGATGTTTTTGTGTGTATGGCAACATCAGTCACTTGAATAGGCCTTACAAGCTAAGCTCACCATATATGGCAAATAACAATAATAATATATCGGATATATTTTATTACTACGGACTAGCATAAACTTGTTATTCTGATTATTTTCTAAAGCCCCCTGTTTACTTCGAAAATACGAGTAATAATTAAATTTAATTATAATTTTAAAGATACTTGATTTAGTTCAATACCAATTAATATTCAAGAAGTATAAAGTATAAATGAACGAAGTGAATGAATCAAACCAGTATTGCTTAAGCATTGTCGACCTCGAGCCCAGTGACGTCGAGGTTGGTTAAGAACAATAAGGCAAGAAGAGTAAAACAAGAACAATAAACTAAATGACAATTGTGATGAACAATGATCGAGAAAAGTAGGATAATATATTCTTTTTCAATGATTAGATGATCCTTACAAATGATTGATGTCCCCTTTATATAATAGGAAAAGCTTTAATAAAGTACATTGCCTTTTACGATAAAGAATCTTATTGGGACAACTATAGAACTGCCTAGTATGGATTTGTACTGATTCATACAAATCTATTTCAAAATTTATGCCATGATCTTGTAGACGTGGCCGGAATCTTGTCCTTCTGTAACAAACTCATAATTGCACTGTCTCGGAGCTGGTTGTGCTTGGCTCTGATGTTCCTCCGTACTTCGATCCTCAGACACTGCATTCTGTCTTCGAGCTTAAGTCTAGTCCATCAAGCTCGAACTCGACCTTACCTGAACTCGAGCTTAAAGAGACCTCTCTAGCCCGGAAAATTGGGCATACCTTATTTCAACTTTATACAGATAGTCCTCGTGCTTCTTAGAGTAGGTCGATAAGAAATGATTTGATCTTCGATGCTCCACCGACTTGATCCTGATGTCAATCTCGTGATGTTAGCGGCTGAAGTAACTCAAAAGGTCACTTTCGTGCATTTACCACATTAATTGGAGGCAGCTGACGATATGCTATTTGGCTTCCCCAATACACTTAAGCGACCTCTATAAATAGGACAACTTCACAATTTTGCAAACATTACTTCTCAAATCGTTCTCAAAATCTCATTAGCTCTTTCAACTTCTCTGAGTTCACCCTTTTCTCAATTTATTCTTACTTCACCATCAACTTTCTCTTTTCTTGGATTTCTAATTCATAATGGATAAAATATCTAAAACTATCCCTTGGAAAGAAAAAGCATCGTCCACTTTTACTTCCCGACCGGCCAAACCAGTAGCGTCGCCAGCTCATCAAGAAATCACCCCCAGCCCTCGCATGATAAAGAAACAATTCAATGTTGAAAATCCCCCCGATATCCTAGGCCGATGCAAACATGTATCTCAATATATTAGTTAGATCGAAGAAGTATCTCAATGCCATGAAGAAGGACTGCGGCTGGGGAGATGAGGTCGTGGTATAGATCCCAAGCACCGAGGAGAGAATCACCACTCACATGAAACGGTTCTTAAGTGTTTACACTTACCCTTTCATGTTGGGTCCCCTTGATCTGGTAGTGATTGATTTCTACAATAGGTATGAGGTTACCTTTGACCAGATCCATCCTTCCTTTTGGTGCATCATGATTATGCTGAGCTATTTCTCCATCAAAGCCGAGGGGCTAGAATTTATCCTCAACCATCTCATTCGGCTGTATCGGCCCCAGCTATTTTGGGGCTCATCAAGATGCAATGTCGATCAAAGAATGCCTCTTTTACTAGTAATGATGAAAACAAAGATCGAAGCTGGAAGAGCTGGTTTATCAGGGTGAGGACTTTGGATGTCATCCCTAAGGAAAATATTCCATTCCCTGGAGATAGAACATTATACGTAAGTGTAGTTAACTAAATACCCTTTCATATTTTGCTTCTATATTTCATAATGCCTTTACCTTTTCTATAACTATTTATTGGATGCCCCATGCTATCCCTAACCTCGAGCACTAGATCCGAAAGTTTACTGCAAACTATTCATATGATGAGGGCAAATGGCGCAATTTATAGATGGGCAAATGGGAGGCCAACAATCATGATAAGTTATTTCCATAGGTTATGATACTTCTCATTTATCGTTGATGTTATCTGATTCATCTTTATTTGTGCGGGCATCGAAGATGTCTTTGAAACGAGGCCAACCTCCCCCGGGGAAGTGACCGAGTCCCCGATTTTTAATTCGAGGAAAGACAACAAAGTAAAGAGGGCTTGGAATCCCGACGATACCTAGGATGAGACGGCCCCTACTCGGATGCTGAGAAGGAAGCTTATCCACGTGGACTTGGATTCATCCATCCAATATATGGAAGACAAAGAGAACAAAGGTGAAGAATCAACGTTTGTGCCCGAACTAGGAAATCAGTCGAGGCCGCCAAGTTCTTCAAATCTGAGACCTTGCCTCTAGGTGAAGGAGCTCCAAAGAAAGACTCGGGTAAAGCCCTTGAGTCCCCTGAGATCGAGATCATTCCCTCTCCTTTCACGAAAATGCTGGAGGGTACGATTTCGGAGAGGGCCGAAGCTAATCAGAGTGCACAGAGTGAGGCACTCGGGGCTGTGACAATAGGTCACTCACCTTCTCTACCATTTTACTCTGAGAAGGCAATAAAGGACGGTCGGTGTCATGACCCGAATTTCCCACCCACGGGAGTCGTGATGGCGCCTACTCATGAAAGCTAGGCAAGTCGAGTATGACAGAGTTTTTACCCTTTTTCCTTAGCTTTTAATAATTCCTTAGCTTTTATCAATTCAATTTAACAGGCGATCAATAGGAAAAAAACAATAATAATAAAAGAAATACAAAAGACCAAATCTGATAATTTTACTAAATACTAATACGAAAATCCAAAATATAACTCTACCCAGAAATGGTGTCACAGTGTTACAAACCCTGTAGGAATACTATAAATAATTGTGTGAATGAAAATTACAAATCTATCTCTCAAAAACATAAAAATAGAATGGAAAGATAGAAGGGGACGTCAGGGACTGCGGACGTCTGTAGGACTACCTCGGGTCTCTGATGGAGTGAAGGCAACAACCTCACTGCGGTCCAAAAGCTCCAGCATCGGGATATGCACACATTGTAGAGTGTAGTATCAGCACAACCGAGCCCATGTGCTGGCAAGTGTCGAGCCTAACCTCGACGAAGTAGTGACCAGACTGGGACAAGACTACCAAATAAACCTGTGCAGTTATATCATATACATAAAATAATAACTACATAAACTAGTAGTTAAAGATGGGAAGGGGAAACATGCTGTGGAGAATACCAAGAAATAACAGAATATCAATAAAGAAGCACAAAGAACACCATAAATCAATTGTGAGCAGGAATAGGGAAAATAGTAACAAGTGCACGACATCACATTTCGTGCTCACCATAAAATTAATAGATTCAGCACAACATCACCTTTCGTGCTTTTACCTCACATAATTATGGCAAAATATTAACCTTCATCCATTATCGCTCATGTCATGGCACGAAATCATCTTTCGTGCATGTACTCACTCACAAATATCACGCACGGCATCACCCTTCATGCTCTTCACTCATCCTTGCCCAAGCCCAATCACAAGCAATTCGGGCATGGGAATCGTTAAAATCATAATAGAATCCTGGCAAGGGAAAAATAGTATAAAAATAATATCCTTGCATGGGAAACAATATCATAAGTAATAACATCTTGGCAAGGAAAAACAATATCATAAGCAATAATATCCGGCAAGGGAAAACAATATCATAAACCTCTTCCCTTTTCTACACTTACGTGACAACTCAATTCTCAACTTGAGCCAATGCTCTACAATGTTCAATTACCAAGAATACTTCCATGAGCCTTGTTCCACATTGATATTTATAATATTAAGCATGGACAATACATAACAGAGTCACAACAATCATAGTATAAGACTCAATCATAGTCTATGACTCACGGGCATGTGTGACACCAACGTATAGATACTCGTCACCACACCTATACATCGCACTCAACAATTAACACATAGGAAATAAGACTCCAACTCCTATTCCCTCAAGCTAATGTTAGACCAAACACTTACCTCAATGCCACAAACACAATCAAGTCTCAACTTCTATTTTACCCCTAGATTCGACCACCAATTCACTTGTATCTAGCCATAATTTACTTAACGATATCAATAAATGCTAAATAAACCAATTCTAATTCATGAAAATAGGTTTTCTAATGATTTTCCAAAAAAGTTAAGAATTGACCCAGGCTCGCTTGGTCAAAACTCGAGGTTCGAACCAAAATCCATTTACCCATCCCCCCACGAACTCAAATATATAATGTATTTTGAAATTGGACCTTAATTTGAGGCCCAAATCCCCAAAATTTGCAAATCCTAAGTTTTACCCAAACATGCCCAATTTCCCTATGAAAACCTTTGATTTTGAATTGAAATCATGTAAAAAAAAGATGTTATAGATTGAAGAAATGAGTTAGAAATGACTTGGTAATGATTTGGAGAAGAAATTTTCTTTGGTTTATCACCTAAGAGAGCTTAGGGTTTGAGAGAGTTTGAAAAATGAAGAAATTTTGTCTAAGTTATAATTTGCACATGTGTAGATATCGCATTTGCATTGTGAGGTCCTTAAATGCAAACTCACAAATGTGGCCCAGGCTTCACAAATGTGAAGGTAGGACTGCCTTGTATTCTTCACAAATGCGAACAACCATTCACAATTGTCGTATCTGCTGAGGTTGCATTTGAAACATTGAGCCTCGCAAATGGGAAAGTCTCCCTGTCCAGCCCATCTTCGCAATTGCGATGTTTCTTGGGAAATGCAAGCTCACATTTGCGACCCAGGCTTCGCAATTACAAAAACTGCAGATCTGCAACACACCAACTGTTGCTCCTAAGTTCAAAACATTGCGTAGCCTATCCAGAACTTACCCAAGCCCTCGGGGCTCCAAACCAAACATGTACGCAAGGTCAAAAAATATCATACGACTTGCTCGTGCGATCAAATCATCAAAATAATATCAACAACCATGAATTTAAACTTAAAATCATAAAATTACCCAAGAACATCAGCATTTCTATTTTCTCAACTATACGCTCGATTTATACCAAATCAGTTCCAATATTTACCAAATTTCACAGAATTTACTTTTAAAATGAGTGATGACATTTTGGTTCATCACACTCGGGCACTACTAACACCAAATCCAAGCAATATTCTCGAAGAAGATCTTTCCCGAGATTGTTTCACCGTGGTTGACGATGCCATTGACCTTAATGATATATCCACTCTTTTCAAAGAGGCTCACGTCTCTTCTTTAGGGTAAATACTTAACTTTATTTGTTGTAATTTTCCCCTTTGTCCCCTTCCTTTGACTGACATGTGTTCGGTTCATGTGTAAGCCATCATCAAGTTCATGGCTGAACTGAGCGAATGTGAGGTTGAGCTCAAGAAGACTTCGGGCGAAAAAAAGGCCTTAAGGCTCTTCTGTAGCCATAAAGAGAAGGAGCTCAATGATCTTCAGGCGTAGTTGGCCAAAGCTTGAAGAAACAAGGTCGATCTAGATGAGCAAGTAGTTGTGATTTTAATAGAGTATGGTATTTTTTACCTTAGTTTGGACGCTAACGCTTCGATGTCTCAGCTGCAACAAAATTTGGAGATGATTGGACATCTTTGGGGTGAGGTCGATCAAGTTAAGACTGACTGTCATCGATGGAAAGAGAACATGGATTTGATCACCACCAATAAGGATGCAGTTAAAGCCCAATTGGCCTCGACTAAACTCCACTCTGAGGCATTAAAGTGAAGAGTCAGTCCCAAGCCAAGAAAATTGAGGAGTTAGAGGCAGATCTTACCAATGTCGGGGCGAAAATTTCACAAGCAAAGGCTGAAGTTGAGAAGACGAAGACTACGACTGATAAGACCATTGCCGTATACTTAAAGGATGCTGAGGTTATTCAAGTGGAGCTGAGGGAGTCATCCAACCGAGAAACTAGAGTAATGATTTTGGCCAAGTGCCAAACCCGGAGGGAGACTCTCAAAGAAATCCACGCTCGAGGATTTGATCTTACTGAAGAAATAGCCCAAGCAAAGGCGCTACAAAATTGATACCATATTTCTTGTTTATTCTAATAATGAAGATGCTTTGAGTAGTTTTGATGGTGCGGAAGGTGAAGATGGGTCCCCTAGGAGGAGGAGGTTCCCAAAGATAGAGCTCCCGAGGATGCATTTCTTGAGGATGTTGCTACTAGGGATGTAGCCACGAAATAGATTAGGTTCTTTTTTGTTTCTTTGTATTTGTGTAAGATCCCCTCATGGACATTGGAAATATATTTTGTAAACATCTCTTTATAAATATAAAGAATCTCTTTGCTTCACCTTCAATTTGTGTTGAATTCCATTTTGTCTTCATTTGTGAAAAAATTGATTCTATAAATCAGTCAGAATATTGGTTTTGGACTTGGAACAATAATAAACCCTTAGGTTTTTATTGATAAATATAATACCTCTTAAGGTTTTTGTTAATCATCGAGTTAAGTCTAAATTGATTTGATGCGATCTCGAGATGTCGGGACTCTTGAGTCTGAGTTGACTGAGAGCAAGGTCACGAACCCTATATATTTTGGCCCTTAGAATATTCTATATTTGTCCTTAGGCTCTTTTATGTCAGCTCTTAAGCTCTTTAAGTTGCGCCAATTCGGCCTCTAAAACGGCTATAATTTTGTTCTCTTTATGGCTAAAAGACTTAGTGAAAATCTATATATGCATTAACATGTGTTGTTTGTACCCATTGGATTTTTTGAAGGTTCAACGGATCAGAACCTTATTTGTAATTTTTTATGTAAACTTAATCGAATACCACTTGAGTTTATTTCGAAGGTTGATATTATCGAAGCCTTTAAATTATTCGAGGGTTGATTTTACCGAATACCTTTATCATTTTCTTTTGCCGAGGGTTGCCTAGTTTAACCAGATTTTCAAAGTATTTGAAGGCCTTTAATTTATGGCGGAAGTCGGACGTCTCCGACCCGCATTATTTCGACCATAGCCTTTTTATATGACCATAGTCTTTAATATGGTCGTAGCCTTCGGGGTATGTCTCTTGGACTTATTTCCTGATAACCTTTCGAACTTGTTCGAAAGGCCACTCACCGAGTATGATGGCCTTGGCCTTTATATCGAAGGGATGCCTCTTTGTGGTCTTATGAGTTCGAGTTTTTGATGTCTTGGATTTGTTTACTATTGATGGCAATCCTTGAGTATTTGCGTTCTGGCCCTTGGGCCGTTTCTCGTAGTATTATATGTCTAGATCTTATGTGATAATAGATTTTTTTGAGACACTAAGTGTTTTGATAAAGAATGAATGCTTCATTAAATAATTGGTAAATGTTTACATGTCTTTTCTTCGGGGCTCGACTATACTATATAGACACGATTCATTTAACCGTTTGTCCCATTACAAAGTTCTCCTATCGAGGCCTTTTTGGTGCGAAGTATTTTCTTCAAAAATATAACCTCCGAGGGTGATGACCCCCAGTATTCTAGGTTGATTGAACATAAGCCTTGGTATTTTTGAGTTCTCCTTAGGTAGTAGATAGTTGTTGCTTCGTTCAAAACCTCGCCGGTAAAATCCATTAGGGAAAACATTTGGTCTAATGGAAACGAGTACAACGCATGTTGTAAGACCTAAGGCCTTCGTGTAAAAGAGTGCCTTCGATATCTTCGATTGACCACCAGCAATGGGTTAATGTCAAATGGCAAAAAGAGAAAGTCATATCTTAGCAATAGTATCATTTAAGTAAAGATAAGTTCCAATTGTTTGGCAGTTGTTCACCTTTCATTGTGCTAAGTCTGTAATATCCTTTACCGAGAACTCTGAGGACTTGGTACGGTCCTTCCCAGTTCGGTCCCAGTTTTCCTTCATTCGTGTCTCGAGTATTGAGGATGACTTTTCATAGAACTAAGTCCCCGATTCCAAAGTGTCGAATGTGGTTCTTCTATTGTAGTATCTCTCGATTATTTTGTTATACGCGGCCATCCGAACAAGTGTTGCCTCTTATTTTTCATCTAATAGCTCGAGATTAGTATTCACGGCCTCATGATTTGCCTCATCTGATGTATATCGAAACCTTACACTGGGTTCTTCAACCTCGACAAGGATAAGGGCCTTAGAGGCATATACTAAAAAGGACAGAGTAGCCCCTAGATTTCAATGTTGTTCAATATGCCAGAGGACCTCGGACAGAATTTCTCTCAATTTTACATTCGCAATGTCCATCGTTTTCTTTAGGTTTTGAATGATGATTTTGTTTGTTGACTCGGTTTGTTCATTTCCATTTGGGTGCTATGGTGTTGATAAGATCCTCTTTATCTTGTGTTCTTCGAGGAACCCCATCACCTTATTGCATATGAATTGCTTTCTGTTGTCACATACAATCTTGGCAGGTATCCCGAACTGGCATGTGATGTGGTCCTAGATGAAGTCAATAACTTCTTTTTCTCTGGCCTTCTCAAAGACATGTGCTTCCACCTATTTGGAAAAATAATCAGTCATAAACAAAACAAATTTAGCTTTATTTGGGGCCATTGGTAAAGGACTGACTAAGTCCATTCTCCATTTCATCAAAGGCCATGGGGATAAGACTGAGTGGAGTTATTCTCCATGTTGATGGATCATTTGTGCAAACGTTGGAACTTATCACATTTTGACAAATTCCCAGTATCTTTTGCATGTTATCCCAGTAATACCTTGCTCTAATAATTTTGTGAATCAAAGACTCGTTTCTAGAGTGGTTTCCACAAGTACCTTTGTGGACCTCTCGATGAACATAATCGATGTTCTCCGACCCTAAACATACCGCTAATTGCTCATCAAATGTTCTCATGTATAATGTTCCATCTTAATCTAATGCAAACCTAACCGCCTTTCGTAGGCCCATCGATTAATTATGGTCCGACAGGCATTTTCCATTTTTCAAATAATTGATATGTTTATTCCTCTAGTACCAAGTCAAACTTGTTGAATTTTTCTCAACATGACCCTCTTCATCCACAGACCTCGACAACTGGATGATAGTCCCCGGGATGATATTATCTTCTTCAACCGAGGATCCCAAATTAGCAAGTGCATTGGCCTCACTATTTTTATCTCGAGGCACATTATCTAGAGTCCATTCCTTGAAGAGATGCAATGTTACCTGTAGTTTATCCAGGTATTGTTGCACCTTATCCTCTCAAACTTCAAAACTTTTGTTTACTTGGTTTACCATCAATAGTGAATTGCACTTGGCTTCAATGACTTCCGCTCCTAAGATCTTAGCTAGCTCGAGACCTGCAATCATGGCCTCATACTCGACCTTATTATTAGTCAACCTAGAAGTTTTGATAGATAGTCTAATAGTACTACCCGTAGTTGGATTCAAGATAGTGCCAAGCCCGGATCCTTTCACATTCGAAGCACCATTCATGAAAAGGGTCCATACCCCCAATGATGTACCAATCTTAGCAGGAGTTCTTTCTCCACTTCGAGTATGATGGTCAGTGTAAAATATTCCAAGAAGTCAGCTAGGATTTGAGACTTGATGGTCGTTTGGGGTTTATATTCGATACCGTACACGCTAAGTTTGACGGCCCATTTAGCCAACCACCCCGATAGTTCGAGCTTATACAAAATATTTCAAAGGGGATTAATGGTTAATACACATATGAGATGACATTGAATATATGGCTTTAGCTTCCTAGATGCGCTTATCAATGCAAGTGCTAATTATTCTAAGAGAAGGTATCTAGTTTCAGCATCTTCTAGAGTTCGACTTACATAATAAATAGAGAATTTCATACCTTGCTCTTCTCGAACTACTACACCACTTACCACTATCTCGGACATTTCCAAATTTAAGTAAAGCTTTTCATCTACCTTCTGGGTGTGAAGCAAAGGCGGGCTTGATAAGTATCACTTGTATTATTCTAAGGCTTGCTGGCATTTTGGGGTCCATGCGAAATCCTTTTTTTCAGCAAGGAAAAGAACCTATGACTTCGATCTGATGATCTCGAAATGAACCGACCCAAGGCAGTTATACGACCTGTTAGCCTTTGCACGACCTTCATAATTGTCCACAATCATGATATCCTCGATAGCCTTGATTTGTCGGGGTTGATTTTAATACCCTGATTTGACACCATAAAGCTGAGGAACTTACTTGAGCTGACTCTAAAGGCATATTTTTCTGGGTTAAGCTTCATGTTATATTTCTTATTGATTTTAAAAGTTTCCTGCAAATGGGCTAAATTGTCATCTACGCGCGGGGACTTAACCAACATATCATCAATGTAAACTTTCATCATTTTACCTATCTGTTCCTAAAACATTTTGTTAACTAGGAGTTGGTATATAGCTCCTACATTTTTAGCTTGAAGGGCATTATATTGTAACAATACGTTCCAAACTTAGTGATAAACGAGGTCTTTTCTTGATCCTCCGGGTTCATCGGAATTTGATTGTACCAGAGTAGGCATCGAGAAAGCTTAGAATCTCGTGTCCGGGCATGACATCGAGCATATGATTGATATTAGGTAGTAGGAAAGAGACTTTGGGCATGCTTTGTTTAAATCCTTGTAATCTAAGCACATTCTAAGTTTATTTCATGTTTTAGGAACTACAACTATGTTGGCTAATCATTCTGGGTATTTTATCTCCCGAATAGACCCTATTTTGTGATGTTTGGTTACCTCATCCTTTATGAATGCATGCTTTACCTCCGGCTGAGGCCTCCTTTTTTGTTTTATCGGTTTGAACCTGGTGTCGAGGCTTAGCCAGTGTGTTGTTATTTTCATTGAATCCACGTCATATCATTCTTTATGGCATGTATTAGATCAGTATCACCTGCTCCAGCTCCTCGATTGTTGACTTGGTTGCACTAGACTCTTCGGGAATGATGAAAGCTCGAGGAGTAAGGAAATCCTCTTCTTCTTTTTGGATTACCTATTTCTCCGGCTCGATCGAGACTGAAATTGGTGATTGCTATTTGGCTGCATATTTACCTTTGGTGTTTTCTTTTTTAGATGTTGAAGGATTTAGTACTGGCGTCACTTCATCGACTGCAAACATTTCCTATGAAACGCGTTGCTCTTCATAAACTATTTTCACACCATCCACTGTTGGGACTTCATAATCCAATGAAGAGTTAAAGGTACTACCCTCGTGTTGTGTACCCGTGTTCTCCCGAGGAGTGCACAATACCATATTTTGCCTTCAATGACATAGAATTTCGTATCATGTATGGTCCTAGCTACGTTTACTGGTAGGGTTATGTCCCCCTTTGTTGTTTCGCTTGCCTTGTTGAAGCCATTTAATACCCGGGATACATGTATAATCTGATCCTGTAGGCCGAGGTGCTCTACGACCCTCGATCTAATTATATTTGCTGAGCTACCCGAATCTATCTGAACATGTTTAACATGAATTTTATTTAAAAGAACATAAATTACCAAGGCATCATTATGCGGATGAGATATGTCATCTGCTTCCTTGTCATATAATGATAGGACGTCTTCGGACACATAGCTTCGAGTGCATATTTCTCTAGTGATCGACACATTGGTCCATTTGAATACAGGTCCTTGTGGGACACCGACACCGCTAATGATCATGTGGATTACATGTTGTGTTTCTTGATGACATCCAAATCCACTACTAAAAGGTAAATGGACATGGTCGCATGCGATATCACTTATTGCGCAATGCCAAACACTATCAATTTGGTTTTTGGAAAATGTTTATAACTAAATACGAAAATGTAAACTAACCTAGAAAGCAGGTAAAATGATCAATGGCTACAAGTATAGTTGCATCGGGAATTACACTCAAGTAACGATCTAATGGATTTCATGATTAACAAATATGAGCGAGTTTATGTTAATTAGCTATGGGTAATAATTCTTAATTAGCTTCTTTCAAAGACTAAAAAGACTTCGTAATTGAATTATCCCTAAAACAATTAAGAGATTAAGC